>JAJOZX010011323.1:0-62500 GCA_023014485.1 Bathynomus jamesi
CTGTTGTTAAAATCGTGCACTTATTAAAATGTCAGCCTATATCTTAATGCAGGAAGAAGGGGCCAAGGCGAACGCCCGCAAAAACGCCCCTACTCCACCCATAAAAAAAGAAGAAGAGAGCCAAAATACAAGTATATTTTTAGTATGTTTTAAATTTAAATTTTTTTATTTTTTTTTATTTTTGTGTAAGTGAAGAATAGAGGGTAGATGAGACACGGGAAAAGATCAGCTAAAGAGAACATTGACAAGAGACAGCAGTGACAAGACAGCACTCCCGTCTGATTAACGTTCCCCAATAGCAGAAATGGGCTGTATGGTCGTAATAATTGATAATATAATTAGAAGGTCGATAATAATTGTTTCATCGGATTAGCTAGAGATACCTATTATCTATCTAGTATTGTTATTATTGCGTAGATTTACCTCCGTACTAACACAGAGGTGACCTACTTCTTAACGTGAATTCGAGCCATGGGTTACGCCATCTGGACGTAGAGGACGGCCACACATTGAACTGTTTTCCGGACATAGTGTCGCGTAATTTCGCTGATCTTACGGGAAGCTATGCAATAACATGACCTCGATGTAGTCCTCATCTACATATTAATAGGCAAACAGATAGGTAGTAAATAAATATATTAATTTAAATCAAATATCATAAGCAATACCTTGGTAACTTTGGTTTTGCTTCCGCCCGAAATGGTCATTCTGACGTAGGTCAAGCTTGTTGCCCAATGCCCAACCTTAGACCTGCAGCTTAAAGTGAAATCCGAACCACGACCCAGCACGGGTGATTAGAAATTACAAATCCTCGCCCGGACTTGATTACACGACTTCCAGATCAGCAACCCAGAGTTTTAAACACTAGCCTTACCCAGGGTATCCATTTGTCTACTGACCAATTTTTTTTGTATGGAAGGGTGAGCTGAGCCCCGTCTGCCATCGCCAGGAATCGAATCCAGGCTGGTGGATTCGTAGTCGGCGGTACTAACCACTACACTACCGAGGCGCCTATGAATCCGAGAACAGTTCTACAACATATGGTTATTCTTTCCCAAATTTCCGGCAAACCCCTTCACAATTCGCCCACAACACTTCTAAAGCGTTCACAGAACTTATTCACATAATTCATTTAAACTTTTATTTAACAATTCCTTTATAACTTTTCATCAAATTCACTTTAAAGTATTCCTCAAACTTTTCCTGAGATTTCCTTAAACTTCGCCCTTCTCGTAATTCCGATTCAAAAGAAAAATGCAAATCCAAAGAAGTTACGGAAGCAGGAGATAATAACATTAATATTTTATGAACTAACTCTCCAGTCGCAGATGCCAGAAAAAACAATGAAATCACACAAATAACATTTCGATGAGACATTTGTAGGCTGTGATTCGTTCATCAACGATAGATGGATTACTAATTCAGATAGTTTTGACTGTTCTGACTAAATGTACCCCCAAAAGTTTGACGGATTAATGATTTCAACAATATGTAGATTTCTGCGGAGGGCAACGGTGGACTACATAATCGAATCCTTTTTGGAATACTCACCTTTAGGTTTACCTTAACAATGATCAGGATAATCCACCGTGAGATAAGTTTTGTGAGCTTAAAAGTGAATAGTAAAAAGATGCTTAAAATGTAGAAATCCAAGTTACACACACACACACACACACACACACACACTTGCGGCCGACGCTTCTGCGGTATCCCTCTTTATTTTGGGGATTTCATGAAAAAAGGAGGTTAGGAAAGCGCAATGACTGCACTGAAACCATTTGACACGGGTTCGAGTCCCATTAGGCCCTAGTTTCCCACTTTATTGCCTTTTCACTTTCCAAAACGGTAGCTTTTCTCTTTCTCTCATCCTGCCCTCGTAATTGCATGCAAAGCTTGGCTTTAGATTAAGTATTTGTCACGTTCGGTTTTTGAATGTTATTAACTGAATGTTGCAAATTACGCAGTTCCTTCTCTAAGCTATGAGACAGTTTCGGCTTCGTATGCTAAGAAAGTTTTTATCTTCGTTGTGAAGGCTTCCGTCGTGGCGTACGATCTTTCTAATGTGTTTTTTTCTTACAACCACAACATTTTTTAAGTATTTTTATACACATAGTATATATCGTTCGTGGTTTCTTTCAAGTGAATACTTTTCAGATCTTGTTAAATTCTTTTACTTTCATTCTCCAGGGTTCAAAGTAAATTTTCTTATTATTTATTAATATCGCTATTGTTCATGGTAGCAGTGGGGCAGCGTACTGAGTTTAGTCTTCAGTGTATATATTATATATTGATATATATATATATATATTTTAGCCATCACATTGAAGTCGGAGGGGGGGTTCGACTCCCGATGGTGTAATATCAGTTCTATGTCTAAGACAGGATTAAATGGTGACCGTTAAAGATTATACTATGACGTCAGACACATACACACACACACACACACACACACACACATATATATATATATAAATTTATTTCTTATTTAAAATGGTTGGCACTAAAGTTCATAGTATGATGTCAGACACACACACACAAATACATATATATATAGGGTGTTTCATAACATGTGGGACGCACTTTCAGGATGGATTCAGGACCTGAAAACAATGAAAAAAGTTTATAAAATCGCTTTGTTTCCGAGTTACAACCCGTTATGTGTTCCAGCAAGTATCCGCCTTACCTTTAAAGGAGGTGATCAAAATGACCGCCTTGCGCTTGAATACACCCCTGAACACGCCTCGTCATAGACTGCCTGACGCGTTCAAACATTCTAGGTATTGCTCGGATTTTCTGACATCCTTGTTCTACACGTTGGCGAAGCATTTCAACGTTGTCAATGGGTGTCACGTAAACGATGGATTTCAGATGACCCCACAGGTAAAAATCGAGTGGATTCAGGTCATCCAAATAGTCTCTGGCTACTCGACTAAAATGGGGCGGAGCGCCGTCATGCATAAACGACATACAACGTCGGACACCAAGAGGAACTTCATCTAGTAAATCATTTAAATCATTCCTTAAAAATTTGGAATAGGATTCTCCTGTTACTCTTTCAGGCAAAACAAAAGGACCGATTAAATTGTCGGCAATAAGTCCTGCCCATACATTGATACTAAATTGTTGTTAGTGCCTTAACTGGATGATGGCATGCGGATTCTCTTCGACCCAGTGATGAGTGTTATGAAAATTGATCACGCCATTTCTTGTGAAGGCAGCCTCATCAGAAAACAACACGGAGGATAGAAAAAGAGGATCGCGAACACACTGTTGAAGGAACCAAGTACAAAAAGCCTCTCGTGGTGGGAAATCAGCTTCAGTAAGGCTTTGTACTCTCTGAATGTGATATAGGCAAAGCTGTTGTTCTCGTAAAATTCTCCACACAGTTGTGTAGCTTACACCCTCTGCTGCTGCTATCCTTCGGGTGCTGACACCAGGATGTTCCTCCACGCGATTCAGGACCCGCTCCTCTAACTCAACAGTTCTGGCGCTGATTGGTCTACCACCAGCTGAAACTCGTTTGTTCAATGATCCTGTATCACCAAGACGCTCGTCTTTTCTCTGAAAGGTCTTCTTATCTGGCAGACGGCGATTCGGAAACCTTTCCGCATACAGACGTCTTGCTGCGGCCACATTACACTCGGCAAGTCCATACATGAGATGCATGTCTGCCATTTCTCTGTTTGAATAAGCCTCCATTCTCACTTCAAATGCCGCTATCAATGAATAGCACAAAAACTTTTAAGGGTTTTTCTTTTTCACTGGACTGCACTTATTCACGGTAAGAAGTTACGAATACGAACAGTGAAACACCGCGGTGAACCTCTGACTGACTGATGGCTTTACACTCAACGATATTGAAACATGTCATAGAGTGTACGAAACATTACAATCGGCAAGGCCGTACATGAAATAAGTACACACTCAAACATTGTCGGCAAGCAGTGTTTGTAAATACTTTGAGGAAAGAATTGCTGGAACACAAAACGGGCTGTATCTCGGAAACAAAGCGATTTCGGGCATATATTTATATGAGCCTTTTTTCATTGTTTTCAGGTTCTGAATCCATCCTGAAAGTGCGTCCCACATGTTATGAAACACCCTATATATATATATAATCAGAAGAAGAATCGTGTTTGAGAGATAAGCTAGGTTATTTTTATTTTTTATTTATTTATTTTCCAGTTTAGGCTTGGTTTGGTTAGGTTACTCTATATTCAATTTTCCTATTTTTGTGGGGACGGCACCTGCCACCCCTTTATTTCATCGCCCTTGCCCCTGATGGTGTAATATAACTGTTATGTCTAAAATACAGGATTGAATGGCGGCCGCTAAAGTTCATATTATGGCGTCTCACACCCACACACACGCACACACACACACACACACACACACACATATATATATATATATATATATATATATGCACCTCGGTGGTGTAGTATTTAACGTCGCTGACTAGGAATCCATCGGCCCCGGGATCGAGACCCGGTGACGGCAGGCGGAGTGCAGCAAAACCCAGCTGTTCATCCTTCCACATAATAAAACAAATTGTTTGGTAGATAAATGAGTACCCTAGTGGTTAAGACGCTGGGCTGCTGGTGGGGCGTGGTTCGGATACCACGTTAAGCTGTGACCTGACCTTCGTCAGAATGAACAATTCGGGCGGAAGCTAAACTAAGGTTAACCAAGGTTATATATATATATATATATATATACACAGCGTGGGAGAAAAGTCTTTAAGGATTTTATACATACAACTATTTAGTTAACATTCTACTGATAAGTGTTCAAATGATGAAACAAATCAAACAAAAAGTCTATAAGAATTTTATTCATACAAATATTTTGTTAAATTGTAATTTAATCTTCAAAGAGTTTAACCATCCGCTATGATGCATTTGTGGATTCGCTCTGTGAAACTCTTCAGTGTTCTTCTAAACATATCGAGTGGGATCCTTTTCAGTTGTTCATCTATTCTGCCGCCAAGGACATTCATATTTGGATAGATTAAACCAGGAGTGTAGAGTTTGTCACGCAAATAAGCTCAAAGCCAGAAATCACATGGAGTTAAATCAGGTTATCTGACTGGCCACTCGATGGGACCTCGCCGCCCAAGCCTTCAAGGTTAGTATCCAGAATCTCACGAGCAGCTGCAGAGTAATGTGGCGGCGCTCCATCATATTGATAAAGCCAATTCCTGCCAACGCCATTAATAAATTGTGGCAAAACTTTGTCTCTCAATACCTGGCAATAGCGTTTTCCATCCATCGTATCTCTCGATATGTCAACGGAAACGAGTCCTCAATAACCAATGCATGCCCAAACTGTTAGTGTAGCCGTTTTACCGGTTTACCCAATCGTATTTTGAGATTTTTCCCGCTCATTAGTTTGTTTCCTTTACTTGTTAAACCGAGGATACATTCATCTGAAAATTTGATCTTTCGAAGGAAATCTGGATCACTTGAATTTTTGTCTCATTGTTTCAGCAAAGTGCAGCCGTCTACCAGGATCATCGTCGTATATGAGCTGAGAGTAAATGGGTTTGTAATCGTGGTACCCCTGCAGTGGCGTACTAAGGTGGGTGCGAGGGGGGCGGTCCGCCCCGGATGACAGCCAGGAGGGGGGGTGCCATCGGGAGAGTTGAAATACCAGTCCAAGTTTTCAAACCAAATGAAAAATTCGCCAAAGTAAGAAAAAAAATTTAAAATGTTCAAACTATTACAACAGCTTAATGTTAATTTCCACTATAAAACAAATTTTATTTTTATTGGCAATACAAAATTTACAAACGAAAATTTAAATATTTGATAAAAATGACATCGAAAGGCGAACGTTTGTTGACGTTTTAGTCATCAGTTTGTTGAGCATAGCCAGCTGGCTGCAACTGACATTCCAAGTCTTGTTCACTTGACACTGTGACTCCACCCACATACATGAGGTATGTTTCATTAAATAATTATGATAAAGCATAAAGTGCTGGTGTTTATAACAATATCATGGTACTTATATACCAGTGTCCAGTAATTTTTGACAATGTGGTATCATAGTGATGTTTAAGTGTTTATAAATGTATCGTCGTGATGTTATAATACCCGGTAAATGCATTGTGGAGAGGACCATTCATTATGCATCTACAAAGTGTGAGGAAATGGACATTTCTATGGAGAGAAGAGGGAGAGTAAAGCTCCGAAAAAGAATGCCAGGAGAGGCAAAGGATGCTGGTCTCACATTGACAGAGGAAGTAAAAAGGGCTATGTTTGAATGTCTTGATCGCTTTCATCAAGAATTGGAGATTCGTTCTAAGGCAATGGATCATGTTATAATGCCCGGTAAATGCATTGTGGAGAGGGCCATTCATTATGCAACTACAAAGTGTGAGGAAATGGAAATTTCTATGGAGAGAAGAGGGAGAGTAAAGCTCCGAAAAAGGATGCCAGGAAAGATGGCAAAGGATGCTGGTCTCACATTACCAGAGGAAGTAAAAAAGGCTATGTTTGAATGTCTTGATCGCTTTCATCAAGAATTGGAGATTCGTTCTAAGGCAATGGATCAAATTCAGTCAATCTCGCTGTTATTCAGCCAAACACTTTGGTTGTTGCAACAGAAGAGACTTCGGAAGCATATTCCAAATTTGACTCAGATTTTCGATGAATTCTCTGATGAAGATATCAGTGTGGAAATTGGACGACTTCGGAGGCATTTGGAAGCTGCCAAAATCAGCGTTGAAGAGGCAAAGAAATGGACAGCATTGCAGTTTCTGGAGTTTATTGTGAAATGGGAATTTTGTGAATCTTTGCAAAGCTTGTCACTGTGTTTGAAATTCTTTATGACTGTCTGTGTGTCCATTGCTTCATGTGAAAGAAGTTTTTCCAAATTGAAATTGATAAATAATTTCTTTCGCTCGACCATGAGTCAGACAAGATTGACAAATCTGGCTTTACTTTCAATTGAACATGAATATGCAAAGAAGGTGAATTTTGATGAGGTCATTGATCAATTTGCAGAAATTAAAGCTCGAAAGCAGAGACTGTGAATCCTCTCTATTTACCTTTGAAGAATAGGCTGAGCGTTGAGACTGTATTTCCTGTGTTTTTTGTATAAATAAAATGCAGTATCTGTTCACTGAATTTTTAATGTCCTGCATTTTTCTTATTTCCAATTTGCTTATGACAGTACTGTACTGTTTAAAAATCTACTTGCAAACATAATATATTTTTCTGTGTGTTTAAATTTTAAATTTATTTATGGGGGGTGCCAAAGGAAGGATCCGCCCTGGGTGCCAAATACATTAGGTACGCCCCTGTACCCCTGTGATTTCAGTATTTTTACTTCTGAAAATTTGGAAATATCCAATTCCTCTGCGACTTTTCTCCCTGTATATATATGTACAGGGTGAATCACGACGAAATGTTTGGATTTCAAGCATGCGTATGCGTGATCTTGAACTGAATTGACAGTTACTTACCGAACTGAACTAACTACGCAGTAGAGTGTTGTGTTTCACAGCGTACAGTTGATGTTTTGTGCGTTCAGTATGCCTTTTACGTTTTCAAATGCCGAATATGCCGATATGGTGTATATTCGTATTTACGGATTTTGCGATAGAAATACTACTTCTGCTGTCGCTGAATACCAGCGACGTTTTGCAAATCAAAGAATTCTGGATCGACGAGTGTTTAGCAACGTTCCGAGAGAGCGGTTCATTTCTTAGCGTTACTGCTTTATCTGAGCGTCAGGTAGAACAAGATGTGGCTGAACACGAAGAAGGCATGTATCCATACCACGTACAGCGCGTTCAGCACTTTTAACCTGAAATGAATCCTCATGCCATTGTGGAAAGTAATTTTCAACATCGGTTCAGTGTCAATGTGTGGTGTGGTATTCTCTACGGTCAGCTGATTGGTCCGTTTATCTTCGAAGGTGGTCTTACAGGTGACATTATCTAGGATTTCTGTAAGACGAACTGCCACCACTGTTAGAAGATGTACCTTTGGCAACACGATTGCGTATGTCCTTGCAACAAGACGGAGCTCCTCCCCATTTTAGCCATGCAGTGAGAACGCATCTCGATGTTCGCTTCCATGGTCGATGGATCGGTCGTAGTGGTGCACAAAATTGACCACCCAGGTCTCCGGACCAAACCCCTCTAGATTTTTATCTGTAGGGCGCATGAAAGAGCTGGTGTACCAGAGAAAAGTGGAAACACGAGATGCATCGGTCCGTCGCATTTTGGACGCTGCAGCGCTCATAAAGGACAATTGTAATGAACTAATGCGAGCTACACGCGCGATTCACAGACGAGCAGCGATGTGTATTGAGGCCGAGGGTAGTTATTTTGAACAGTTATTGTAAATTCATGAATAAAAATTTTAGCAGCTATTTGTTCGCTTATTCTTATTTTTAAACATTCAAACAGCTATAGCTCCATAACCGTTAAGAATCGGACTTATGTTCATATGGAGTTTCTGACTGGGAATGACCTCAGCTATAAGTTCCCGAAGTTTTGACATTTTGTCGTGACTCACCCTATATATATATATAAGGTGGAGTAAAAAAATCAAAAGTGCCAGGATAAAAATTGAGGGGGTCTAGATAGTTGTCTTTTGTCCAGGATTAAACTTTAAATCCAATTTTGGGTGGTTGCATACAAACTGTGACTGCTACTGGCCAATTTATACAAATCGTATGTGCGCGCGACCAAAATTTATGATGTATTTTTTACCTCTGAAGCAGATTAAAACATTTGCAGAGGGCTGCAGTGCAGGGTCAATAATGCATAAAAAAAAATCTATTTCGTCATTTTTTGCTAAAAAAAAAAAATGCAAAAAAAAAATGTCATCCAACGTGTAATGGCAGAAGAGAACTGGACAACCAGACAAGCAGCTGATACGGTTGCACTAAGTCCGATTGAACACTAGGTTTAGTGCAATGTCTATCCAATTTCAAGCCCCAGTGCCATCAGCAAGATTCAGGATCTAGTCAAAGAATTTTCGAGGTAAGACTCAAATTTTCAGTCCCTTATAAAAAGATTTAAAATAGGTCATACTTTTGTAAATTTTGTAGTTACATTTATTTGTTTGTTACAGTAATTTTATTAGCATAATAATGTGATTCAGTGATTTGCAACTCATAAGAATGATCGGTAATAAATTCTGTTTTGACTAGAACTTAACTTAGGGATATAATTGAAATTTGCATTCACAACATTAAAGTTTTGGTAATTTTGTAGGTTTGATAGATATCCAAAAAAGAAACGTGGTGACAAGTTCCAGAGTGATCTTTCTTCCTTCATTGGAAAAACTTCCAAGTTGTTTGACATCTTCTGTGAGGACTCAAATCGGAGAAGAGATTTGGAACATTTGTATCAACCAGAAAACAGCTAGAATAGGACGATGGGTTGGTTTTAAGGATCGTCTTACATCGGCAGACATCAGATATAAAAGGAGAGGAGTACAGCAGGAGCAAGCAAAAGAAAAGAATCGGTGAGTTTGATCTATATAAGTTAGAAAACTTTTGATTAATGGCCACCGAAAATCTGGTTTTTTTAAAATGATTGTGCTACAAATTATAAAATTTTATTTTTGCGTCTTTGGTAAACTATCTTGTATAACAATCATATTGTATTTTATTATCCCCAGGGAAGAGCTCAAAAGAGTTTTTCAAGTTCCATCAAGCTCAGCAGCAATACATGACGGTGATCTCGACAGTCTCTCAAGTCAGGGCAGCCTGGAATCACATGATGAAACAGCTGGTGTCAGTGAACAACAGGAATCCAGGACAGAACAAAATAGGAAGAGTCTACCAAACCTCGCTCGGCAGTGTGACAGGTATACTGTATAGTTTAAAATATGAGTATGCTTTGAACACTCTTATTGCTGTGTTGACAATACCTTTGAAAAAATGATTTATAATCCATGTAATGTTGGTAATAGTTCCTAATACAGTCCAAATCTTGGGCAATGCTGTCCAATGAACATCTTGTTAGAATATTAACTTGATGTAAATAAATGTCTTTTACCAGATATCAAGTAAGTGACAGAGCCGGAGCAGCAGTTGCATCAGCAGTTTTAGAGGATTATGGAATTATCACTACTACTGATAAGATGAACGTAATTGACAGGTAACAGTCATTTATCTTGTACATTAGTATCTGATTCAAATCAAGTATTTCACAAACAGGCATACGTTTCAAACAAGTGTTGAAATTTAAATATTGTTAGTCAAAACCTATGGAGCTTGCTTAAATAACTGTCTTTAAAATTGAGTAAATTTGCTTGCACTATGAACTTTGCAGGAACAAGCTGAGAAGAGAGCGTGAAAAATATTGTAAAGCCAAAAGAAAAGAGGGGATAAATTTTTTGAATTGGTGGGTGCTATTTATGTGAATGGTTGCAAAGATGCAGCACTGGTGACAGTTGAAGTGAATGGCGAATATTACAGAAGAACTGAGCTAGAAAAGCACTATGTAATTATAGGAGAACCTGGTGAGATTCAAAATTTTGATTTACTTTGCATTTTATAACAGATATTAGTCAAAATATTTATTAAGATGAATTTTGGATATAGAAATTGGAAAATGATATAAACCTTAAATATCTAAAAAATTGTCTCTAATTTCTGAATACTATTTCAGGTGATTTCTACCTCTCACATATGACTCCAAGTAATGGCAAGGGGTCGATTATTGCAACAGAGATATACAAGGCCCTGAAAGATACTAAATTACAAACCAAACTTGCCATGATAGGCTCTGATGGGACTAATACAATGACCGGTTCAAATGGTGGAGCAATCAGATGCTTGGAAGAACTGCTTGGTAGACCTTTGCAGTGGAGCATTTGCCTACTACACTGTAATGAGCTCCCCCTTCGTCATCTTTGTTACTCTGTATGGAACAACAAAGAGTCCAGACTCATTTTCAGGAAAGATAGGGGTTGAATTTGGTGGAAATGTATCTCAGTGGGATGTGATTTCATTCAAGCCAATTAGGAATTCAAAATTTCCAGTTATTCCTAACGAAGTACTGGAGGACCTCAGCACTGATCAGTATTATACTTATAGAATCTGTATGGCTGTTATGCTTGGCTGTGGTGATCCTGATCTTGAGCTCCTTGAAGTTGGACCGATCTGTCATTCAAGGTGGTTGACTCGGCATGTAGAATCCTCAGATTTTATACATCTCAAGGGAAGCCTTCCAAAGTTCTGGTCACACTTGCAGAGTTTTGTATCTTGGTTTATTTTCCAAGTTCCAGATCAAGAAGGAGTATCGATGCACAGATGGTGCTAAGAACTTTTATAATATGCTCCAAAGGATCCTGAAATTTCCTCATAAGGAAGCCAGGGAGATAGCCCCAAAAACCCTACCTCTACTATGTTCACCCTGAGAACGTATTAATTGCCATGCTTGCTGATTCAAACCCACAAATCCGCAACATCGCAGTTAACAAGGTACTTTTGGTTAGAGGGAATGAATCAGTTGAAACAGTGATAGACAATGACTTCGAAGGTGGTGACCTGATAATTGATTCAGATGAGAATATTGAAGTCCCAGAGTTACAACCTGACTTGTGTGTTGTGAGAGATGGTAGTGTCAGGAGATTCATGGTGCCCAAAATCGATAACGAAGTTCGAGGGTATCTCAAAATGATAAACTTAAATTCACCTGACATTCATGAGCCCCTATCATAGCATCTCTAACCAATGAAGAACTCATAACATAAAAAGGAAGCACTGAAACTCAACCAGCCTTGTCATAATCAGGCTGCAGAGAGGCACATTAAACTTGTAACAGAGGCTTCCTCAACTGTGGTAGGATTTGAACGTCGTGATGACATTATTCGACAAAAGATAAAATCAAGAAAACTGATGAAAGTGTTCAATACAAAAAATACAATATTCTGAAGCTGTTTAGATGATTTTTTTTTATTACTTTGTTTAATGAGTGATAGATTGAATGTGTGTTATATGTGTTATATGAATGTGTAATAATAAAAATTGCAATTTTTGGCCAAAAATAATATAAATATGGATTTTTTAATGCATTATTGAGACTGCAGCCCTCCGCAAATGTTTTACTCTGCTTCAGAGGTAAAAAATACATCATAAACAGTTTTTAAATTGTTTTTATATCATGTCCAGAACCCGAGATAGGTCGCGCGCACATACGATTTGTATAAATTGCCGGTAGCAGTCACAGTTTTGTATGCAACCACCCAAAATTGGTTTTAAAGTTTAATCCTGGACAAACGACAACTATCTAAACCCCCTCACTTTTGATCCTGGCACTTTTGATTTTTTCACTCCACCCTGATATATATCACCCCCTTTGAGAGATTAAAGTTTTGCATCCTTCTTTTTTCCTCTCTTTTTCTCTTTTCCGCTCTTTCTCCCATCCCCCTTTCTCCTCGTGTCCTCTCTCGCTCTCTCGTCGTGTTTTCGCCCATACTACTGATGGAATATTCTGCATGAGCACGCATGATTTTGCCTAATGCATATGCAAAATCATACGTGTTCATGCGTGAATATATATGAGTGAAAATGACCAACGTTTGTTGTCACCGATCTTTTCATTTGATCTGCTGCGCAAATCAGTGTTGAAAACGAAAAGTGAAGTGAAATGAAAAAGAATGAAAGGAAGAAATAGAAACAAGAGGAAGATGTAAGAAGATGGGTGTTGTTCTGCAAATGAAAGGGATGGCATGAAAATATGAAGAAATTAGAGTAGTGTATATATATATATATATATATATATATATATATATATATATATATATATATATATTAGTACAGGGTGATTGAAAAGTAAGGACCCAATTTCAAATGGCTGTATCCTAAACGGAATGCTGTGTTGCTACTATTCTTGCATAATTTTAAAGCACAAACATTGCCATTTGAAGCTAATACAATTTTCCCTTTGTTTTGCGGTTGAACAATGGCACAAAAATTGACAGTACGGGAACGCGCTCAAATAGCTGCCAGGCACGAGGTGTGGCAGTCTGTGATTCAAGTGCAGAGGTGGTGGAGGTCAATTCATGGAAGACATGCTACCCTCAGTGCAAAGGCCATCAGAAACTGTTACACAAAGCTCATGACAACGGGTTCTGTGAAGGATGAAGCGCGGTCCGGGAGACCATCGGCATCCCGATCAAAGGAAAATGTGAATGTTGTCAGAGAAATGTTTCAGAGGAGCCCACAGAAATCCATACGGCAGGCAGCTGGCTAAAGAGGAAGTGTACGAGCAAAACCCCGGACACTTGACGAAATGGAACAGCGAATCCGAGATGTTTTTGCCGCTCTGCCTGAAGACTTCTTACGAAAAGTGGCGTCTGTGTCTTCGCGGCTCAGAAATGTGTTCAGAATGCTGGGGCTTATGTTGAAAAAGCAGAATAAATGGCAATGTTTCTGTTTTAAAATGTTGAAAGAATTTCTGTAATACCACTTTTCGTTTAGTAAATACAGCCATTTGAAATTGGGGTCCTTACTTTTCAATCACCCGCTATATATATGATGTCTGTCTGGTTCTATGTTCGTTTATACACGCCTAACCGGCCAAGATAATCTTCACCAAAATCATAGTATACACGTTAAAGAAGAACCAATGAAGGTTTTAGTAACACACCCGCTCCTTCCTTGTTCTACCCATGTGGAGGACTGGACTGGTCCCCTTAAACGGCTAGGGTAATTTGCACCAAATTTAGTATACACATTAAAGGAAAACCAGGGAAGGTTTTTTTTCGTAACATACTAAGGTGATCCAAAAAAATTAAAATGAAAAATATATTTCTCCTGACATTTGCTCACATTACGCAATCACTAAAGATGTTGAAAATGAAAGGTTGGATTGATTTTTCCATATTTAGAAGTGGCGCAACTCGAAGCTTTAATATCATTATACAATTGGGGTGGTAAATTTCTTCAACTTGCGCCACTCTTAAATATCAATGGATTCAGCTTAAAATCTGGTGTAAGGTGTTGTTTCATATACAAAATGAGAAAATGTATCGGGAGCCCTTATATTGGCATTTTAATTTTATTTGCGCCGCCTCAAAATATGCACGAATCGATCCATTTTTTTTTATTTCCAACATTGTTAGTGTTTTTGAAATATGGGCAAATATCAGGAGAAATATATTTTTAATTTTCAACTTTTTTGGACCACCCTAAATTTACTCACCCCTCCCCTTCCCCTTCCTCCTCCACCAGGTTGTGTTTCGAATTTTTTGGGCACCGGACGTTCTAGTATACTGTACAGTACATTTAAGAGTGTGTTTGGTCTTTCTGTTTGGTCTACGTAAAAGGTTTCCAAGAAAGCTCTCTCTCTCTCTCTCTCTCTCTCTCTCTATATTATATATATATATATATATATATATATCGTAAAGAACGACGCTTGTATAGGAGATATTCCGCGCAAGACGAGAGAGAGAGAACGAAACAAATGAAAAAATGAGGTAACCACCCGGGAATCGAACCCGGGATCTTCCGATTGCCGGTCAGATGCGATACCATTACACCATGGGCCTCACTTTCCAAATGCCGTAATTCTTCTACATACTCGCAGAAACCAATGCCCCAAGGAGGCACCTCCCGCATGCCGTAACATTATATACATTCAACTGCAAAGAACACGCAGCATAAATAACGTAAAGAACGACGCTTGTATAGGAGATATTCCGCGCAAGACGAGAGAGAGAGAACGAAACAAATGAAAAAATGAGGTAACCACCCGGGAATCGAACCCGGGATCTCCCGATTGCCGGTCAGATGCGATACCATTACACCATGGGCCTCACTCTTCCAAATGCCGTAATTCTTCTACATACTCGCAGAAACCAATGCCCCAAGGGGCACCTCCCGCATGCCGTAACATTATATACATTCAACTGCAAAGAACACGCAGTATAAATAACGTAAAGAACGACGCTTGTATAGGAGATATTCCGCGCAAGACGAGAGAGAGAGAACGAAACAAATTAAAAAATGAGGTAACCACCCGGGAATCGAACCCGGGATCTTCCGATTGCCGGTCAGATGCGATACCATTACACTATGGGCCTCACTCTTCCAAATGCCGTAATTCTTCTACATACTCGCAGAAACCAATGCCCCAAGGGGGCACCTCCCGCATGCCGTAACATTATATACATTCAACTGCAAAGAACACGCAGTATAAATAACGTAAAGAACGACGCTTGTATAGGAGATATTCCGCGCAAGACGAGAGAGAGAGAACGAAACAAATTAAAAAATGAGGTAACCACCCGGAATCGAACCCGGGATCTTCCGATTGCCGGTCAGATGCGATACCATTACACCATGGGCCTCACTCTTCCAAATGCCGTAATTCTTCTACATACTCGCAGAAACCAATGCCCAAGGGGGCACCTCCCGCATGCCGATTCCCGGGTGGTTACATTTTTTAATTTGTTTCGTTCTCTCTCTCTCGTCTTGCGCGGAATATCTCCTATACAAGCGTCGTTCTTTACGTTATTTATACTGCGTGTTCTTTGCAGTTGAATGTATATAATGTTACGGCATGCGGGAGGTGCCCCCTTGGGGCATTGGTTTCTGCGAGTATGTAGAAGAATTACGGCATTTGGAAGAGTGAGGCCCATAGTGTAATGGTATCGCATCTGACCGGCAATCGGAAGATCCCGGGTTCGATTCCCGGGTGGTTACCTCATTTTTTCATTTGTTTCGTTCTCTCTCTCTCGTCTTGCGCGGAATATCTCCTATGCAAGCGTCGTTCTTTACGTTATTTATACTGCGTGTTCTTTGCAGTTGAATATATATATATATATATATATATATATATATAATATAATTCGTTGTTCGGTGCGTCTAGTCTCCACATCGCACTTATAATCTGCAGTTTCAAACAGCGCTACAAGTAGTTCACACGACACATGCGATTTAAGGACGCGGAAACAATTTCTTAGTTTGAAATACGTATGGTCAATCTCTCTTTTAACACACTGAATACGTGTCGTGTGAACTATTTGTAGCGCTGTTTGAAAATGCAGATTATAAGTGCGATGTGGAGACTAGACGCACCGAACAACGACTTAACAGAAAGATATCCAGTTTATGTGATATATATATATATACTATATATATATATATATACAGGGTGGGCGGAAAGTAGCTCCCTATTTTGGATTGGTAAAAAAATACGTATATTATTCATTTATTTCAGAAAAAATAATATGAAAAGGTAGGCATACATGGTAGGTTTTCTCTAAAATTCAATGTGGGCTCCAACTCTTTCCACCAGCTTCTGGAGCCGCTCAGGAATGGCGTCCACTGACTTTAGCAGGAACTCCGGCGGGATGGAGGACATGACTTCCCGAATTCGGTCCTCCAGTTCTTCCAATGTCCTCGGTTTGGTGCGGTAGACTTCTTCCTTTACCCACCCCCAAAGAAAGAAGTCGCACGGTTACCGCTGAAAAATGGCAGAATCGGTTCAGTGTAACGGTGTGGTGTGGTATGACCTCAGATCAGGTTGTGCCCGTTCCTTCTGCGCAACACCATGAATGCTGAGCGGTACCTTGCTATGTTGCGAAACGAGGTCTGGCCGGTTGTCAGCACATGGGAGAACATCGACGATCTGATATTTATGCAAGATGGCGCCCCTCCGCACTTCGCTCTTGTTGTCCGTGAGTGGCTGGATGCCCACTTCCCTGGGCGTTGGATGGGTCGTCGTGGTCCACATCAATGGCCAGCCAGGAGCCCCGACTTGACACCGTGCGACTTCTTTCTTTGGGGGTGGGTAAAGGAAGAAGTCTACCGCACCAAACCGAGGACATTGGAAGAACTGGAGGACCGAATTCGGGAAGTCATGTCCTCCATCCCGCCGGAGTTCCTGCTAAAGTCAGTGGACGCCATTCCTGGGCGGCTCCAGAAGCTGGTGGAAAGAGTTGGAGCCCACATTGAATTTTAGAGAAAACCTACCATGTATGCCTACCTTTTCATATTATTTCTTCTGAAATAAATGGATAATATACGTATTTTTTTACCAATCCAAAATAGGGAGCTACTTTCCGCCCACCCTGTATATATATAATATATATATATATGTTACGCATAATGTGGATAGTTGCGTAATGTTGATATTAGAAATTTTCACATTACGCGTAACATATAATTACCTAACCTAGTGTTAAGTTAGGTTAGGCTAGGTACTTATATTATATGCAATATGGAAATTTCTAATATCAACATTAGGCAACTATCCACATTACGCGTAACATATATAATATATATATAATATAATATATATATATATATATATATATATAGTTGTTGTTTTAACACCCAAATTAGAAGGGAATAATCTACTCGACGGTTTATTCTGTTTACATCCGAAAGTGTATAAAGTATCAGTGAATCCGTGCATATAAATTATAAAGTGAAATTCATTAAAATTAAGAAAGTGCAATACACTTTACATAATTTATCACCAGTTTTAACGTATATATTCAAAACGAAATACGGTTGGCATTCGAGAAAGTTTGAAACAAGGCAGGAAAAAGGTCATAAAACGCAAAGGTCAGAAAACCCTCGTAATACCGTCGACCATCGAAAGGAAAAAAAATAAAAATAAAAATAAATAAATAAAGAATTTGTGTGGGTATTTCTTTTTACGCTAATTAAGGAAGAGCATGGCTATGGGTCCAAATTCTCACTTAATCTGTAATTTGTGCAATCTGGTAACAACGGAAAACTTGGCGATCAGATGTGATTTCTGCCAACGATTAAATGACTTTATCTGCATGAATTGGAATGATAGGGAAATAACTCTTGTCTCGAACGCAAAACACGTCGTGGGGATCAAATTTCTATGTGGCGCATGCACACAGACTGTAAATTCTTTCACGGTCTTTAAAGAAATGGAGATCACAGACTCGAAAGTTACAAAAAAAGAATGAAATAATGGGGACACATGGGTCCGAAATGGTCCCAACGAAAAACCGGGTGGATGAGAGAGAAGACGAAATAACGAATAACAGCATAATAACGAACAACAATTTAATAACGAATAACAATATAAACAATATAATACGGAAGGAAGACATAGATGAAAGAAAAGAAATAAGTAAAAGTTGCGAAGTAGTCAAACGGTCCAACGAGCGAAATGATAAAAAGATAACTAAAAACGTAGAAAATAAACGGCCAAAGAAAAATAATGGTAATGCCAAAATTAAGAATTTTGAAAATAATAAGAAAAAAGTGGAAGCGTGGAAAATATCGTATGTAAATACTACGCGAAAGGGAACTGCAGATATCGGGACGGGCAATGCATGGGTCTGTATCGAAGGAGTGACATTTCAAAGGAGTGACATAACAAAGGAGTGACATAAATACCGTAACGAAGGAGTGACATAACAAAGGAGTGACAAATCGGAGATAAAATTCAAAGGAGTATAATTATTAAAATTTTATTTAAAAAAACAAAATTTGTTAGAATTGTTAAAATTAAGATTTTATTTCAAAAACTAGAAACCTAACCTAACCTAACCTAACCTAACCTAACCTAACAGTTGCAAGCCTCTCTTCCCTCTGGATTTGTTCTCTTTCTTCTTTGTTGGTATTTTCGTGTCACTCCTTTGAATTTTATCTCCGATTTGTCACTCCTTTGTTATGTCACTCCTTTGAATTTTATCTCTGATTTGTCACTCCTTTGTTATGTCACTCCTTCGTTATGTCACTCCTTTGAATACGACCGCAATGCATATATGCACATCCCACATTATGCAACACGCATTACACAAGTGGATACTGCAAATTTGATAAGAAATGTAAGTTCCATCATCTTACGGTCTGCAACACTTATGCAAGATATGAGAGTTGCAAATACGAAAAAAAAATGCCGGTACCACCACCCTCAAAGGAGCGCAACGAATGAACAGAAAAAAACGAACATCAAAGAAGAGTGCCAATTTTTTAGACGCAGCCAACACATTTCAGCTGCTAAATACTATCCAGCAATTACAAAACCAGCTGACAAATATAGGAATCCGAGAGCCGGACAGGAGGTACGAACAAAGGCACTTCATACGTTATCGGGACAACAGTACCGACAAAGATAAAAGGAGGTAAATTCTCGGAGGACCACAAAGCAACGAAACCGGCACCCCCATTGGAAAACAAATCGGACCCACCTGTATGCGAAAACGAAAGAGAAAAAATAAAAATAATCCAAGCCAACATTCAGGGCCTTAAATCAAACCATTCCACGAACAAAGTTTTATACCTGAAAGGACTCATGCAAGAAGCCGGAGCAGACTTTGCATGCCTCACGGAAACTCACGGAACATAGTCCCAATATACTTATAAAGGAGGAGATCGATCCGAGGCCAAAAACTTTAGGCCAGTGTCGCTTACATCTCATCTCACTAAAATATTGAAAGAATAGTTAGACAGAAAATCTATGACTTTTGGAAACTCAGAAAAAATTCAATGATAACCAACACGGGTTTCGGTCAGGCAGATCATGCCTATCACAACTAATGGAACACTACAACAACATTATTGATGCACTGGAAAGTAATGAAAACTATGATGTACTATACACAGACTTTGCTAAAGCGTTCGACAAGTGTGACCATGGAGTCATAATACATAAACTGAAATATATGGGAATAACAGGAAAAGTAGGGAAATGGATAGATAATTTCCTTAGTGAGCGGCGGCAAGTCGTTACAGTACAAGGAGTATCTTCATCAGAATCAGAGGTCCTCAGCTCAGTACCACAAGGAACAGTATTAGCTCCACTACTCTTCATAATCATGCTAACTGACATACAGGGCCGGATTAAGACCTTTAGAGGCCCTAAGCACTTAAAAGATTTTGGTGCCCCATATATATGTAATTCAAAATATAAACAAAAATAAACCATAAAATAAAATTTTATTTTTTGAAATGAAACAAAACTTACAGTAAGATGGAAAATAATGTTTATTTTTGTATACTTCCACTTCATTTATATTTGAAAAGTTTTCTCCTACTTTTTTAATTGCAAAGTCTTTGATCAGATCCTCAAAACTAATCTTACGTAACACATCTGCTTCTATACTTAGTAGAGATAAGGCATCCAGCCTGCCTTGTTGCATAGTTGTTCTGTTGGTATTTTTAATATACTTCAACTGAGAAAATGAACGCTCAGCTGAGCAATTTGTGACCATTAATGTTAAAAATATACGAAAGGCAATTTCTACATTTGGGAAGGCACACTCAATATTGTCTTCTACAATTATTTTATAAAGTTCAGCATGGCTGAATCTTGTTTTTACATTTACTATAGCACACGAAAATATTTAATCTACATGTATTTTTAATATGGCGCTCAAAGATTTGATATAAACAAAATAATAACGCAAAGCGTAAAGTGTGTGATTACAACGAAATATATTTATTCTCTCAAAAGGGTTGTTGTTCACTACAAATTCAAACAATGAAAAAAAATAAATACTATATATGAATATATATAATTCAGTTTTCAACAGCTTACAGGCTATAAGCCGCGATTATAATAGTATAATAAATCCATGGTAAATCCGACAATGGAAAATTTCTGTGGTGCCCCCCTTCCCTTGATGCCCTAAGCACGGGCTTATTTTGCTTAATGGTTAATCCGGCCCTGCTGACATAGATGAAGACGTTACCAGAGACAGCACAGTAACATTCTTTGCGGATTACACAAAGATCAGTAGAAAAATAAGAAACCCAGAAGATTTAGGATCTCTACAAACCGACATGAACAGAATCTACAAGTGGACGGAAGACAACAATATGAAGTTTAACACCGAGAAATTTCAGCTATTACGGTACGGAAAAAGAGAAGACTTAAAATCCATGGAATATTATACTCCAAATGGACAGGAAATTCAGGGAAATTCCAGAGCAAAAGATTTAGGGGTTGTAATGACAGATGATGCGAAATTTGAAACACAAAATAAGACAGCAGTAAACAGAGCAAAGAGAATAACGGGACAGATATTGAGAACCTTTAAACGAAGGGATAGGAATATAATGATTCCTTTACTGAAAACACTGATCATACCCAAATTGGAATACTGCTCGGTCCTAACATCCCCATATAAAAAAGAAGACATTAGACAGCTGGAAGGGATCCAGAGAAGCTTCACATCCAAGATCAATGGGTACAAAGAACTAAATTACTGGGAAAGGTTACGCGAACTAGACCTATATTCACTGGAAAGGAGAAGAGAGAGATACACCATTATTTACACTTGGAAAATAATGGAGAAACTAGTCCCTAATCTTACTCTGAACCCTATAACTCCCCAAACAACATTGAAGGTAGAAACGGTAGACTGTGTCGTATTCCCAAATTGAAGGCGAGACAGGGAACATCCTTAACCCTGAAAGAAAATAGTTTTGTAGTGAGAGGACCAAAACTGTTTAATCAGATGCCCAAAGACCTAAGAAACACGAAAGGAGTTGCAGTGGAAATCTTCAAAAGAAGACTAGACGCCTGGCTCAGCACAATCTCCGATGAGCCGGGCGTACCTGGCTATGTGAGGTGGAGAGCACAAGAAACCAACTCACTACTTCACCAGGCCAACTCGAGATGAGGGGCGACAAGCTTGACCTTCGCGAAATGAGGAATCATCGCGCGAAACCTTTGTAAGGTTGTAAGGTAAGGTTATACACACACACACACACACACACACACAAGGTGTGTTCAAAATGTTCCCGAACTGGTTATGCTGCGCGCGCATCACATGACTTGTGTGCATAAAATTTTGCGTTAAGCTGGGCAAGACTGCTTCTGAAACCCATGTCATGCTTGACAGCATTTGGCAATGACGCCTTAAGTTGGACAACCACTTTCGAGTGGCACAAGCGCTTTAAGGAAGGCCAAACGTCGACGGTGGACGATGCAAGGGTGGGACGATCTTCCACTTCAAGAACTGATGACACTATTGCTTATGTTCGTGAAATGATTCGAGGGAACTGTAGACTGACAGTCAGGGAAATCGGAGACGAAATGGACATTTCGATAGGATCATGCCACACGATACTCATAGAGAATTTGGGGATGCGTCGCGTGTCAGCCAAATTTGTGCCACGACTCTTGACTGCCGAGCAGAAAGAACAACGTGTTGTTGTGTCTCAAGACCTCCTTCATCGTGCCAATCTTGATGAAAATTTTCTCAGAAACATCGTTACGGGTGACGAGACGTGGGTGTACGGGTATGACGTTGAAACAAAACGGCAGTCATCACAATGGAAGTGCGCGACGTCCCCGAGACCGAAAAAAGCACGGTAAGTCCGATCGAATGTGAAGGCAATGCTGGTCGTTTTTTCGATTACTACGGACTCGTTCATTTCGACTTCGTCCCTAGAGGTCAAACAGTTAACCAACAGTTTTATTTGGAAATACTGAAGCGCGTGCGAAACACAGTAAAGAGAAAACGGCCTGAAAGTTGGAACGCAGGAACGTGGATGTTGCACCATGACAATGCGCCCGCACACACAGCGTTGTCAATTCAGCAGTACTTGGCGAAGCACAACGTCGTAGTCATTCCCCAGCCCCCGTATTCTCCAGATCTGTCCCCGGCAGACTTTTTTCTTTTCCTCAAACTTAAATTTGCATTGAAAGGTCGAAGATTTCAAAGTGTGGAAGAAATTATTCAAAATTCAACAAACGAACTGAAGGCGGTCAGGAATGTGACCTACCACGAATGCTTTCAAAAGTGGAAACGCCGTTGGGAGCGATGTATAGCTGCACAAGGAGACTACTTTGAAGGGGACAACATCAATTAGATCGTAAGTGTTACCAGAAAGTTTTTGTGGGATATATATATATATATAATATATATCCAACAAAAACTCTCTGGTAAACTTTCTGGTACTGATGTACCGATTCCAAAATTTAGTCGATGCCGATGCCGATGCAGGTTCCATTAAAAAATGCCGATACCGATGCTGATGCCGATTCTTTGCTTATACTTTAAAAAATCAATTCCCTTCATCAATTTTATTAATTTAATGTGAAACTTTCTATTTTGATATTTTTAAATTTCAAATTTGTTTGAATGATTTTTCTTAGCTCGCTCTACAATATACACCACCATAATTTGCTACTCATATGGCGTAGTTAAAATGATGTAACAAGTTTTATTACTCAGTAAAATGATAAAATAATTTTAGTTTAGTTTCATAAATTGAATACCAATATTTAACGTAATTGTTTTCTTTTATGTTGAAGGTATTTTCTTTCTTCAACACTATAAACAACAACAAAATTTTCCATGAATATTTCAAGGCCCTGGTTGCTTATTTGAATAAAGAAAATGGATATACATTTTGGGTTTATAAAATTATTAAAATACAGTACTTAAAATAAAGTCAGTGTAATAAGATGGTTTAATATATAAATTATAAAGTACAACTTAATATAGAATTATTATTAATATAGAGTAGGAGATTAACCTTGTTAACCTTGTTGCTGTTCCGTGCGTTGGTCTCTCTTCACACGAAGGTCAAGCTGGTGGCCCCGCCTCTAGGTCTGGCTTGGTGGAGGAGTGAGTTGCTTTCTTGCGCTCTCCACCGTACATAACCAGGTACACCCGGCTCATCTGGTATCGTCCTGAGCCAGGCATCTAGTTTTCTCTTGAAGACTTTAACTTTGACCCCTGTAACGTTTCTGAGGTCCTTTGGAAGCTGGTTGAAAAGTCTTGGCCCCCTGACAACCAAGCTATTTTCCTTCAGTGTTGAGGACGTCCCTTGTCGGGCCTTTAATTTGGGAACACTACACATTCTGCCTTTCCTATTTTCCAGTGTTGTTTGAATGGTAATTGGGTTTAGCTTTAGGTTTGGTACCAGTTTTTCGATCATTTTCCAAGATTATGGTGTACCTCTCTCTTCTTCTTTCCAGGGAGTACAGATTTAGTTTACGTAGTCTTTCCCAGTAGTTAAGTTCGTTGCAACCATCAATCTTTGCTGTGAAATGTCTCTGCGTTTCTTCTAGTTTATTAGTTTCTTCCTTTTTATATGGGGACGTCGAAATTGAGCAGTATTCAAGTTTTGGTATAATCAGTGTTTTGAGCAAGGGAATCATTAGTGGCCTGTCCCTTCTTTTGAACGTTCTTAGTACCTGTCCCACGACTCTTTTTGCTTTATTTATCGCTATTTCGAATTTCGCATCATCTGTCATTATTACCCCCAGATCGATCGCTTTTGTGCTTCTCTGAATTTCTTGTCTATCTGGAGTATAACACTAATCAACAGCCAAAATGTATCTTCGATGAAACCATCATTTCTTTAGTAATTCGACGTCGCTGAATCCGAAAATGACCTTCATTTTGCATGATTGGTTCGCGTTTAGAAGATACACGGGTGCCCTGTTTCATTATTTCCCAATTGAAATGAATATATCATTGAAGCATAACATATGCCAACACTGTAGAATGTGCTCGTTTGGCAACCTCGTTGTCTGGCGCCATCTTGAGTACATCGTAAATCCCTTTAGCTCAGTTCTAGAGTGACGCTTGTTGTGGTGACACGTTATTTCACATTTTGACAGTGCTTTTGTAGTGTTTCCTCGTAATTTGCACCTGTGGTTAGTTCATGACATATAGAGTGTAGTGCGTGTTAAAGCGTAATCTTGCGATCAGTTTCTCATTGACGTTATAAGCAAAATGCCACGTAAATGCGTTAATGACTCAAATAACTTTTGCTATATTTGCGGCAAAGTAACATTAAAATCGCAAAAGAAGACGTTAACACCTGCCATCAAGAAAGCGTACCACCTTTATTTTAAGTGCAAATTAGGAGATCAGGACAAAACGTGGGCGCCGCATATATGCTGCATTACATGTGCAACTACATTACTTGAGTGGTACAATGGGAAACCGAGGTCAATGGGCTTCGGCATCCCCGTCGTGTGGAGGGAACAAAGTAACCACGTGGATGACTGTTTATTCTGCATGGTTCCGCCATTACGTGGAATTAGTAAGAAGAAAAAATGGACCCTCAAGTATCCTAATGTTCCATCCGCCATTCGACCTGTGCCCCATAACGAAGACATACCTGTGCCCAATCCTCCTACCTCCTCAGACACCCTCGATTTGGATGACGAAGAGCATCCTGTAACGAGTACAGATGAAGACATTGCACATCCCACAACATCACAAGATACCGACTTTGTGCCCAGTGAACTGTCTACAGAACCGCATAAAATCACCCAACATGAACTGAATGACCTCATCAGAGATTTGGACTTACCGAAGTCTAAGGCAGAATTGCTCGCCTCACGCCTTCAACAGTGGCATCTTCTTCATGATGATGTCCAAATATCCATGTACCGCACTAGGCAATCCACGTTGGAGACTTTCTTCATCAAACATGGTGACTTCGTGGTGTGTACAGATGTTGTTGGTTTAATGAATGCTCTAAATATAACATACAGAGATGACGAATGGAGGTTGTTCATTGATGCCTCTAAGCTAAGCCTTAAGGCTGTACTACTTCATAACAAAAACGAAAAAGCTGCCATTCCAATTGGATATTCTGTCCACATGAAGGAGACATATGAAAATATGCAATATCTGCTTCACCACATAAACTACAACGCTCACAAATGGAGCATATGTGGTGATTTGAAAGTGGTCGGCATGTTACTTGGTCTCCAGCAGGGTTACACGAAGTACTGCTGCTTCCTTTGCGAGTGGGACAGCCGTGCTAGGTCACAGCATTATGAAAGGGAGGAATGGCCTCTAAGAGAACGTTTAGTGCCAGGTGTGAAAAACGTTTCGTGCGAGCCATTAGTAGAGCCAAGCAAAATACTTCTACCACCGTTACATATTAAGTTAAGGTTTATGAAAAATTTTGTGAAGGCACTCAATAAGGATGGAAAGGCATTTAAGTATCTTTTCCAGAAGTTCCCTCGACTCAGTGAGGCAAAAATCAAGGAAGGCATATTTGTTGGTCCTCATATACGAAATCTGATGAAAGATGAACATTTCGAGACACTTTTGGAGGGCGCAGAAAAAGAAGCTTGGGTCTCGTTCAAGTCAGTGTCGCAAAATTTCCTTGGAAACAACAGAGCTCCAAATGCAGATGAATTGGTGGATAATATGTTGAAGGCGTACCAAAGAATAGGATGTAACATGTCTCTAAAAATTCATTTCCTCCATTCCCATTTCGACTTTTTCCCGGCAAACCTTGGTGAAGTAAGTGACGAACATGGGGAACGTTTTCATCAGCAGATTTCAGCTCTTGAGAAACGTTACCAGGGCAAGTGGAATTCATCTATGCTGGCTGATTTCTGCTGGTCAGTAATAAGAGACACTACACAGTCAGAGTACAAGAGACAGGCCAAGAGGAAACGACATTGAAGTGAGTGTGCTCCTTAAAATACATATATGTTGTGGGATAAATTTTTACCAGTACTTACACAATAATTACCATGATATCTTAAAAACGCGAACTAATTAAACAATTTCACTATCATTTTCAAATTCAGCATGCAAAAATACATAAGAATCGGCTACTTTCATTAAAGATACAAAAAATTCCTTAAAATTTGTTGACCAGTGTAATATGCAATCTGTTTAAGTTCCTCTTTTCTACCATATGTCAAGAGCTGAAATTTCTCGGTGTTAAATGACATGTTGTTTTCTTCTGACCATTTGTATATTTTGTTCGTGTCCCTCTGCAAGGCCTCCACTTCATTTACATCGCTGATTTTTCTGCTGATCTTTGTATCGTCTGCAAAGGATGTTACTATACTGTTGCTGTTTACTCCAGTGTCTATGTCTGTTAGCATGATAATGAACAGGAGTGGGGCCAGTACTGTCCTTTGTGGTACTGAGCTGCGTACTTCCGATTCTGATTGATATACCTTGAATTTTAACAATCTGTAGACGTTCTCTGAGGAAGTTGTAGATCCATTTTCCTACTTTGCCTGTTATTCCCATATATTTCATTTTATGTGCTATTATCCCATGATCACATTTGTCGAAAGATTTAGCAAAATCTGTGTATATGACATTATAGTTGTCATTGCCTTCCAGTGCATCTAGGATATTGTTGTAGTGTTCTATTAGTTGTGATAGGCATGATCTACCTGATCGGAATCCGTGCTGATTTTTGTTGAATCTTTCCAGTGTCTCCAAGAAATCATAAATTTTCTCTCTAACTATTCTTTCAAATACTTTGGTGAGGTGGGACGTCAATGACACTGGTCTATAGTTCTTTGCTTGAGATCTGTCTCCTTCTTTATATATAGGGACAATGTTTGCTCTTTTCAAGATGCTCGGTATTTCCCCAGTGTCTAGGAATCTTCTCCATATCCAGCATAAAGGTGTAGCTATTTCATTTTTACAGTTTTTAATCAATAATGCGTTCCAGTTGTCCGGACCTGCAGCTGAATGTGGTTTCATTTGTCCTATAGCTCTCGCTACATCTTCTGGGGTAAAATCAAAATCTGTTATACACTCTCCTTGCAATTTCTTTTCAAAGAATGCATCTATGTCTGGTATCGCTTTGTCACTTTTTGGGGTACTGAAAACTGATTCATACTGGGCTCTCAATGTTTCAGATATTTCTTTTGGATCGTCGGTTAGTTCATTATTTCTCTTCTTTAAGGGCCCAATAGCGGCGTGCGTTTTTGTTTTCCTTTTCGCATAGCTATAGAAGTATTTTGGATTTTCCTTTATTGCTTCTACCGCCTTTTCTTCTTCCCTTTCTGTATGGTCCTTAATCAGGGTTTGTATTTCCCTATCGATACCCTCCAGTTTTCCTTGTATTACATTCCTGGCATTATCTCCGCAGTTGGCTAACTTCGCCTCCACTCTCTTTCTTTTGCGGAATAGTCTTCTCTTTTGCCTCTCAAGCCAGCTCCTCTTTACTTTTGGCTGTGATTTCGTTAGTTTATAGTATTTAGAACTTAACCAGTTACAGAAAATGTAAATTTATGGGCAATTTAACTTATTAGCCTTTCCCTTTTTCGTGAATGTGAAATATTTTTATACATTTGAACCTTGAAATGAGTATAAATTATCGTAAATAGTGTTTTTTGTCTGTTAAATTTTTCATAAATCTAGATTTTGGGATCACCTGAAGATCAGGGCCTCCATGTATTCTTGTTTTTTGCTTTACAGTACCAAATATAATAATAAATTAAATTGAATGCCCGGTTAGGTTAACTGTACGTCCTTGACGATTGGTTAGGTTAAGTCGTGATATTTTCGTTAGTTTTAACGAAGATATCATTTGGTAATTGAGGCTGGGGGCCCTGATCTTCAGGTGATCCAGATTTTGTTTTGTAATAAAGGCTCGAAAATGTCAAAGAATCGGCTAAATTTGGCCGATGCCGATGCCCCCCAAAAATTTCCGATTTTGCCGGTGCCGATGCCGATGCAGATTAATCGGCATATATATATATATATATATATATATATAGACACACACACACACATATATATATATATATATATATATGACATGATTTCACAATTAAACAAGTTAAATAAATAAATGATACACAGTTTGCACACCCACAAAGAAAAATTACATTCTCCAATGGGTTGTTTCTTTTTGAACACTCTGTACTATGATTATATCTATACATATGGTTAAACGATGCATTAGAATTATTTGTCATCCTACAAGCATATTTATGCTGTTTTATTCTGACATTTAAAGTTTTCCTAGTTTGACCTGTATAAACTAGTCCTGCTGTTTACATTCAGTCGAATAGACAGAGCCAACTGCATTATCTGGGCTGTTCCTTATTATTAGGCGAGATTTATCCGTATTTTTATACTTAAAGACTACGTTAATGCCAATTGTTTTAAGTAAGGTCGGAAGATGTTTAAAATTTGCAGGTTAATGGAGGCGAAGGATATTTTTACTCGAATGATCAAATTCTCTTTGAATTACGCTCTTATAATACCTGTTTTTAGCTTTGCTTAAACAATTTTCTAGAAATGGAATAGGATAACATAGTTTAATACTAATGTTCATAATATTACATGACTCAGAATGTAAAACTTCAGGACTAACATCTCTTAATGCTCTGAGTAATGGAGAAGAAAAAATTGAAGCTTTTATCGAAAAATTTATCATGTAAATTTGGGATAGACGATCTATTCTAAATTAGTTATTATGACTTAGATCTTTTATTTCCCCAAAGTATAGAAAATTATAGACATACTATTTCTATACCTATTCGTATACCTCTTTGAAAATTAATTTTTTTATTCCTGTACTTATATTATAACTTCCTTTATTTTTATACTCTGCCTATACTGGTGTGCCATCGCTACACTCTTTAGGATATATATATATTAGTGGCCGACCGGATGTCAGTTTTTCAACATTTGCGGATGCGGATTTTTTATTTCAATATCCGCGGATGCGGATATTTAGTTAATCTATCAATATAATATAGAATTATGAATATATGACAATTTTTCAAATTTCGTGATATTACTATTATGGCAGGCAATGCATAAGAATTAAAATTAATATTAATGTTTTCATTATGATAAAAATAATAACTTTCTCAAGAGTTTCAGCCACAGAAAATTCAATGAAACAAGTTTCATTCAATTTTCTGTGTTACCAGCTATTTATATTTTGAGGTTTATATATTTGTTTGTTCATTAATAATTAATTAATACTTTACATGAAATGTGCATGACTGGGCCTTATACGCTACTTTATAAGCTAATTTAATTGTAAATTGCATAATTTATTAGAGGTAATATCCGCATAACATCCGCAGTCAGAAGTGCGGATGCGGATGTTAAAAATGACGCGGATATCGGCATATGCGGATATCCGGTCCACCACTAATATATATATATTTCTACAAACCATAATTCATATTTTTCTCTTTCTACAGACCATAATGTCTGTGAGCAAGGAAGAACGAATCCAGATAATTCTACTCATAGGATCTCACGCCACTAGATTTTTATCTCTGGGGCCACTTGAAAGCGCTGGTATACGCAGAGAAAATTAAGAGTGTTGAACATTTGCGGCAGCGCATTATTGGGGCGTGTAACACCATTACTTCTGACATCATTCATCGTGTGCTTGCTGACTGGGTATCACGTCTGAATTTGTGTATTGAAAACAATGGTGGACATATTGAGCACGTTCTTTAAATAAAAGCTTTTGTTTTGCCTTTTTTTATTATTTTTCCTATGATGCCGGACTTATGGGACACCCTGTATATATACGTATGTATATATGACACTCGAGTATTAGCTTTTTCATGTTAACAGAAGACGGCAGAGTAAATAAACTCTCCAAAACTTCTTCAAACAACGTTAAAAATTGTTTAAGTGCATTATTTCCTACACAAAATGTCTCTCCAGTATTGTTGCGTTACGTGTTTGTGAATGATGTAGAATGAAATTGTATTGAGTTAGATCAGGTCTCACACACACACACACACACACACACACACACATGCGGTAACCTACCCTAATCAGGACCAATATATTTCTTCCGTCAGTAAAAATGTTTCGAGGTACCAAAAATTTTATTTTACAAAAAATTATCCCACTTCAACAGTAAATTATTACACACTTGAACTCACTTTATTTGTTTTAAGTTTTAACCTAACCTAATATATATTAGCTAACACTCACCTAACCTAACCTATCCTGAATTAACCTAGTGCAGAGTGTCAAACCTGCTCAAAATGTTATATAGCTTCTTATTAAAATCATTCTTAAATAAAAATTTTTCTTTCTAAAAAAAAAAAAAATTTGGATCAAAAAGTGGAAAGTAAATTTTCTCGTGTGAATATTTACATATTTTTCTGTTTTTACATTTTTTTTTTTTTTACATATTTTTACCTAAAAAACTATTCTTCAAGTTTTTAAAAAATAAAATTGATCATCTATCGTAAAAATTAGGATCAGTTTAACAGTTCATTTTTATACATCAATTCACCGACACATTCCGATTCGTGTATTCGTGTTGGTGGAAGATGTGTCGATTTTTATTGTCTTGTAGAATAAATGTATTGCGATACCTTTGGTTTGCTTCTGCCCGAATTGTTCATTCTCACGAAGGTAAAGCTTTTCACTCCACCTTAGAACTACAGTTTAACGTGGAATCCGAACCACGCCCCACCAGCAGCCCAGCGTCTTAACCACTAGGCCACCCAGGGTACCCATTTATCTACCAACCACTTTCTTTATTGTGTGGAAGGATGAACAGCTGGGTTTTGCTGCGCGCCGGCTGCCGTCACCGGGTGTCGATCCCGGGGCCGATGGATTCGTAGTCAGTAACGCTAACCACTACAGCACCGAGGCGCATAAAAAAAAAAAAAATGTATAAAAAAAATGTATCGTGAACTGTATCAAAAATTGTATCGAAAAAAATATATATAATAATAAAATGCATCGTAAAAATGTATCGGAAAAATGTATCAAAATGTATCCATTTATTTTATTTAATACCTGTAATTGTATTATTGTATTATAAAGGTAAAAAAAATGAATTACCTTCATACACGCGACATGAATTCTACTAAACAAAATACATTAATTGATTAAGTGTTTTATATACTAAAAATGGAACATTATCATTTAACAAATGGTTTAATCCTTTTATACGATTACTTTCCAAAAGAAATGAAAGCTCTCTCGTATAAGGAAAGAGAATTTGTTAAAATATTTTTAAACTTCCTTTAATTCATCCAAATTTTTTAAAATTTGCATTAAAGTAAATTAGGATCGTTTATAAAACGGAAAAAATGTTAAAATTAATAGAATTTTTATTCAGTCACGTATTACGTTAATATCTCGAGTTTAGGGTGTGAGACTCTGAGTTCGTTCTCAGCTGTTGGCATCGGGTGAGGTTGGGCCGGTCATTCACCCTGTTTCTGCGCGGGATCAGGTGATCATTGGCACATAAGGGGTTCTATAAAACCTTAGTCCCCCCCCCCCCATTTGCAGCTTACACGTTTACTTATATCGAAATAGTTTTTAGGGATTATAAAAATATATAAAATTCTTTATTTATTGCAGGTATTAAAATTACTCTAGCTGATAAAGTGATAATATAATGGCTTCTCAATTAATTGGTGATTCGGAGAGGCAACGTGTGATAGATCGCATACGAGCAATAACATTTCGGAAGCTCGTGATGCTAGAACCACCTTCATAACACGTTCATGGGTTGCCAAAAAGTTGCGAAGAAGTGAGGACTTCGTCAAAAGAAATTGGAATAAAACTTTGGATGAATGTGAAATGGATACAACCAAATCTGGGCGCCCAAATTTGCCACTCTCTCCGGAAACAAAGGACATCACTGAAAGCGGTACGCGTAAGCGGAAAAACAGCTGTGCTAAACTTTCTAGAGAGATCGAAGTGTTGAGAGGAAACATCGTTAGTGGTGAGATCATTCGACTGTACCGTCATAGGCAAGGTTTAAAGCCTTGGCATGAACTTCCAAAGCCAAGAAAAACTCAACTTAACATCGATGACAGAATGTGGTTTGCCCATTATCTTAAAGATTGGGATGCGGATGATTTCATGCATTTAGCTGTCTCCGATGAATTTTTTGTTTACGTAACACGTCGGCCTAACTACCAAAATGATCGAGTGTGGGCCACAACACCAGATGAAATCGATGACAATGAACATTATCGCGAATTATTAAAAAGTCCAGACTGTGTTGGTGTTTGTTTTGTTCACTGCAAAGAAGCTCATGTGGGTGCTGAAGCCAAATGGTCAGAGTTGGGATGGACAGTATTTTCGTGATATTATTCTATCCCAGCATGTCATTCCTTTTCTAAGAAACCCAAACAATGTTATGGATGTCGATCAGGTCAAACTTCTGCACGATAAGGCCCCCTGCTTTAAGGCATTAGACACTCAACAGTTGTTGCGGAACCATGAGATCGATTTCTTTGGAAATGAAGAATGGCCAGGAAATTCTCCTGACCTGAACGTCTGTGAACACATTGGATCAGTTATAAAGGACAAGGTTCAATGTCTCTCGTTTCAAGAACCTGCAGCAAATCGATTTTCGAAGGATACAATGACGCAACACATTGAAACTGTTTTAGCAAATTTGCGTAACGATCAAGATCTATTCACGTCACTTTTGGCAAGCTACCCAAAGCGAATTCAGGCTGTCTTGGAAGCCAATGGCGGGAACACCAAGTTGTAATTGTTTCTCATTAAATGCAGGATTAAATTCTCTTTTGTAAGGTATGTTTAGTTTTACTGTACCTCTAATGGTTTAGGCCATGGGCGGGGGGGCTAAGGTTTATTCGAGCCCGTACTCACTCCCACGTAGTGGGAAAATGAATTTCCTGGATGTTATTTTTTTGTCTTAAGTTAAATATTTGATTTAAAAGTCTTTAACAGTATGTATTTCAAATACTAGATCTCTTTTCATAAGGGTTACGTTGAGACTACGTGGCAATAGTACTTCCTGTTAGATCAACGAGATTAAGAAACGTTGGGTCTGTTGAGTCGTCAGATGGGTGACCATCCTCCGCGTTCAGATGATGTAATGACTCTTAACCCTTTAACGCCGAAAGTTTTAGTAGGGTTAAGTCTAAATGCGTGTATTTGAAACGGTACGTATTCCATCCAGTCGGCGTTAGAGGGTTAAATTGTTTTGATCTCACGTAAAGCTGTAGGTCCTTTCCGTTACATGACCTTTGCCTTTCTGAATAAGGCGAAACACCCGCAAAGATTAGTAAGAATGCCATAAATTCAACATGCCACGTGGTAATAAAAACCCATTCTAATAGACAAAGTATATTTCCACAACAGTTTCGATGCCCACTGGCATCCTCTTCTGATGGATACAGAAAAACGAATGAACCAAAAACAAGAGGGAAAACAGTCCAGGAACCATTAAGAAATTCGCACCTAGGTTAGATCCCGTTCTCCCGACACTGGAAGGGCATTTTTATCAAAGGGACCCGCTTATAAGTACATTCGCACAAATTTAAAACTATCTTCTTGTTCTATACATACAGATTCTATTATTTTGACATAATTAGTACATTTATTATTAAATTTATTACATTTAATATTGCATTATTATTTATTACAGAAATTATAAATTTATTATTACATTGATTATTACATTGTTGTTTCGGTTTATAATTTCTGTATAATAAACACAATAACAATGTAATAATAAGTTTTAATTTCTGTAATAAATAATAATGCAATATTAAATGTAATAAATAATAAATGTAATAATTATGTAAAAAATAATAGAATCTGTATGTATAGAACAAGTAGATAGTTTTAAATTTGTGCGAATGTACTTATAAGCGGGTCCCTTTAATAAAAATGCCCTTCCAGTGTCGGGAGAACGGGCTCTAACCTAGGTGCGAATTTCTTAATGGTCCCTGGACTGTTTTCCCTATTGTTTTTGGTTCATTCGTTTTTCTGTATCCACCCGAAGAGGATGCCAGTAGGCATCGAAACTGTTGTGGAAATAAACTCTGTCTATTAGAGTGGGTTTTTATTATCATATTTTGACCTTCACGTAGAAAAAAAGTAAAGTTTTTTGCATTTATGCCACGTGGTAAAAATGCTATAGGTTAAGTTAGGCGAACCTAACTAATACTAATATCGTATTAGTATTAATACTATAGTTTTTTGCCTCATGACATCTTTACCCTCTGGTAGTTTTGCCTTTGACATTTTTACCTATAATTTGTATAAGATGGTGGGAAATGAGGAAAAGGATAAAGTGGGAGGTTTTCTGACTGAGCCGTGAGTCTGTGTAATTTGTTTACTTCGTCATATTTTTACGCTGCAGAATATACATAACCCAGTCACGCTAAGTTTAGAAGATTAGGTCTAGGTTTAGATACTTCACACATACTACCTTATTTGAATACGTTTTGGCACATTAATTAAATAATTGTTAAAAATTAAATATGAGTATATAATTAGCAATGTGGCACGCCATATTTTAATTATAGATTGTATCTTAATCCAATATGGATGGTTTTTTTTTAAAGATTCATATTATGATTGTGTGGTGCTCTTCCAATACGTGCTCTACCGTAAAATTTACATTCCAATATGTGCTAACTAACGAAAATATCGCGACCTAACCTAACCAATCGTCAAGGGCGTACAATTGACCTAACGATTGGTTAGGTTAGGTCGTGATATTTTCGTTAGTTAGCACATATTGGAATGTACATTTTACGGTAGAGCACGTATTGGAAGAGCACCGATTGTGTTTATTTGAAACCTCAACATTTTGTAACAGTACTGTAGTTCATGGAAGGTCAAGTTAAATATTCAACTATTCCACTATTTGCATTCTTTATTTGACTGAGCAAATTTGAGACATTTGAGTCACCTGTCATTACGTTACAGGAAAGAAAGACCTCTCTCTCTCTCTCTCTCTCTCTCTCTCTCTCTATATATATAGGGTGTATGTGTGCCAATTTTACGCCTTTTATGCTATTTTTTTAATTTTTTTAAGGTTTTCCTTAAAATAACTTTAAAGTTTCAGGATGATTAATTTTATGAGTTTCCTAAGAGAATATCAATCAAAAATGTAAAGAAATATTACCAACCAGCGACTGAGAGAGAGAGAGAGAGAGAGAGAGAGAGAGAGAGAGAGAGAGAGAGAGAGAGAGAATTACTTTAGCATCGTTGTTGAATTTTTAACTTTTCGAGCTGCAGAAAATATTTAGTATGTCCTCATTTAATTTATTCGTTTGAATTCTACAGGGAGAGGGGGCGTAGGTTCTTTTGGTACTTTCATTGAAACTCAAAAAGGTACCCAAAAGTATCTAAATCGAAATTTCAAGAAACAAAGGGTTCAGAACCCTGACCTCCATAAAGGTCAGAAACTGCCTGGCAGTAAGTTCACAGTTAGTTTTCAATAATTTTGTATTCTTTAGTCTGATTTGGAGAGGAATCTTTCTTCACTCCATTTTTAATCCTAATAATGAACATAAAGGTTATGCCCTAAGGAACTTTATTGCTCACAGTAATTATTAATGAATATAATTTTGTGTCATTTCCACGACTGCAAAATTACAGTGTTGTACAAAACTGCAGGAATATTACACTGGGGAACAAATTTCAACTTTTTGTCTATTGAATTAGATTTGACAGTTAGTTCTAGGTAATTTGGGTGCGCTGAGCACGAATCTTTACTCGGTTTTGCTCTATCAGGTCCTGATTTTGCTCAACACCCCTCCTCTTTCGTCGTATTCATATAAAGGTTTTTTTCTCAATACTCGCTAAGTCTTTTTGCAGTTACACATTATGCAACTAGGTTTTTATCTAGGTATTTGTACCTATTGTTATGGTATTGTTGTATTATGTATATTTTTATATGTCACCCTAAAAATATTTTTAATTTTGTCATTTTTAACCCATTTTAATATTAGTAAATTAAGCTAAAAATATCATAGAATTCTAAAATTTTCTCGAGCGTTCCTGTTCTCTGTAGAGTATTCTAGAGGGACAACTAAAATATATAAAAGCGACTCGTTTCCAGAGTTAATCAGTCAATTCAATCAGTCAGTCAGTCAGTCAGTCAGTTGAGTTAGTTAATTAAGTTTGGGCATTAACATAATTTTGAATTGGCATATGATTTAGTGAGTAATTTTGTCATCGTGATTTAATATAGTTGATTTAATTAGACGTAATTTATATTGTACCTACTCATCCGTGTTTCTAGTTTAATTTCATAGATTGTAAGTACCTATTTCATAATAAGTACCTATTTAAACTAATTTTTGTGTTTATATTTCAGATTTCTTAAATTATATGAATTAAGGGCTTTAAATACCTTTACAAATTGGCAGAACAATCAAGCAATATGTCATCAAGCACTAGAAAGTTCAAATGCAAAAACAACCCTGATTCCTTCTGTTATATATGTGGAAATTTTACACTTCCACATCAACGAGCAAATATAACTGACTTCGTAAAAAAGAGCTTACTTAGCTTATTTTGGCATAAACTGGGGGACCAAGATAAATCGTGGGCTCCACATAAAGCCTGCACTATATGCATTGAAAGACTGCGAAATTGGACGAAGGGTTCGGATTCAAAAATACCTTTTGGAGTTCCGATGGTAAGTTTATGATTTCATAAAACTACGTAATTTAATCACTAGTATACTGTAACTTACCTAAATGTAATTGTAACTTAGGTACATAAACAAAAATTTACAGAAAATGTTTATAAGAATCTCAAATATTGCATAAGGTTGAAACACATAGAAATGTTAAATGTTTGGGTGATAACTTTTGATAAAATTCATAAAAACAAGTCTCTCGTCGCTTTTGTTAACGCTTTACAATTTTTTTTCCATATCAGGTGTGGCGAGAGCCTACTAACCACGAGACCGATTGCTACCTTTGCTTTGTCAAGACTTCGGGCTTCACTAAGAAAAATAAACATTGTATCGAGTACCCAAATTTCGACACCGCGATACGACCTGTGCTACATTCAAATGAGATCCCCATTCCAAAATTTAAGGTCTGCCAACTCAAGAATTAGTTGAAGATGTTCCTGAAAATATTGTTATGCACTTTCAGGAGTCAGACACCGATTTTGACCCCAGCGTATTTGAAAATCAAAACGATCCGCAAAATTTTAACCAGGCCGAGTTGAATGATCTTGTTAAGGGATCTAAATTTGCCAAAAAAGGCTGCGGAAATTTTAGCTTCAAGACTTAAAGAGAAAAACTTGCTTACTTCAAACACATACATTTCATTTTACAGAAAAAGAGAAGAAGAACTTGTTAAATATTTTAGAACAGAGGATAGTTTAGTATATTGCTGCGACATAGTTGGTTTGTTAAAGAAGATGGGGGTTGAGTCTTACGATGCAAATGATTGGCGCTTGTTTTTAGACAGTTCCAAAAAGTCTTAAGTGTGTGTTGCATAATGGCAATCTATACGGCTCGATACCGATTGGGCACTCAACAAAATTAAAAGAAAAGTATGAACATATAGAAAAGGTTTTAAATCTTATCAAATATAGGAGCACGAGTGGATCATATGTGTTGACTTAAAAATGGTTAATTTTCTGCTAGGACAACAAGGAGGTTATACTAAATATCCCTGCTTCCTTTGCTTATGGGACAGCAGAGCCAAGGAAGAACATTATTTCAAACAAATCTGGCCAGCACGAACATCACTTACTGTCGGAGAAAAAAACGTATTAATCCACCTTTAGTGAGCAGAGATAAAATCATATTTCCTCCTCTGCATATAAAACTAGGCCTCATTAAACAATATGTAAAAGCTTTAGATACGAACGGCGAGTGTTTCAAATACATAACTTCAAATTTCAAGTTTAAGTTATGAAAAAATCAAGGCGGGAATTTTCGACGGTCCACAAATAAGAACAATGATTAAAGACAGCAATTTTCTAATGTCATGAATGAACGCGAAAAATGGCTGGTTCTCATTCGTGGACTTGATAGAAAACTTTTTAGGCAATTATAGGGCAGATAAACTACGAAGAAATCGTAAAAAAACTTTTAAGGGACTACAAAGAGTTAGGTTGCAATATGAGCATAAAAATGCATTTTTTTGAATAGCCATCTTGACCAATTTCCAAGTAATTTAGGTGATGTAAGTGACGAACAAGGGGAGAGATTCCACCAAGATATAAAAATTATGGAGGAACGGTACCAAGGCCGCTGGGATTCCCACATGATGGCTGATTACTGCTGGTGCTTGAAAAGAGACCTGCCATCAACAAGCAAATACGCTAGAAAGTCTTACAAAAGAAAATTTTTGCCACAGTGAAAGCTTCATATCTGTTTGTTTTTTATTTTAAGTCATTTCTATCGTTATAATGTAATTTTACTGTAGTTTGAACTGCTTGTATTCATGAAACTTGAAAAAAAATTTAACACATGACTTAATTTTTTAGTCCTAATTTGAAAAATCTGGAAAATGGCACATAGGCTGTCGACATGAATCAGGACCTGATAGAGCCAAACCGAGTTGAAATTCGTATTCAGCGCACCCAAATTACCTAGAATCAAGTGTCAGATATCATTCAATAAAATACGTGTTGCCCAGTGTTATCTTTGAAAAAATGTAAACATCGGATTCTCTTAACATTTTTTCTCCCCCCCCCCCGCTGTACTTCTGCGCATCATTTATTACTTTATACATGCAGTCATATATGGTTACTATCATTCTATGTAGCCTCCCATCTGCAAGTTTTTGTCACTCTAACAGAAGTCTCCGCCTACGGAGGCGGAGCCTGTACATCTTTCCTTCACGTGTATCGGATCATGATGAGTTAAAGATTATGGACTGTCCAGTCAGGGAACATGTTTCATTTCTTCCAGAGGCTGACCAATCAGAGGAAGGAAAAGTGTTACACTTTGAATCCGATACTGTTTCGTTTTATATATATATATATATATCAGGGGCGACGCCAGGCTTTTGTGGATACTCAGGCTCAAACCTTTCAATTTGATATTTGTTTCACTGTGATGTGTTTTATGTATAATAATTAAATATTTTTAACTGATATAACTTTAGAAATAAAAAATCGCCTTACCTTATTTATTTATACATGAACTCCAATCTATTAATTAGTTCTTTCACCAAATTTTCCCTTGAAGTAAATTAATTTTTAAATGTTAAGTAACTCGGACAATTATTTTCCACCCAACCCGCCTTATAAAGTACATAATACGGATATTATTGAAAACAAGATTAAGTTTTAAAAAAAGAGATTTGGCAATTTAGCGCAGCATTTTGAACATTTAGCACACAAGTCGTCAGGCAAAAACGGAACATTTAAAAGGTTGAAAGGAAAGGTATATATGTATATACACAATGACATATACTGTATATATAAGGTTGTAACATATATTCTGCTCGATTTTTTAGTACATTCAGAACAAAAATTAAAGGACTATATATAAGGACAAATTTGCTCGAATTTTTAGTTTATTCACAGCGCGTTATCCTGGTGGAATAGAACACCTCTGCGATTAATTAATGCAGGACGTTTTTCTTGTAATGCCATCTTCAATCGGTGGAGTTGTTGGCATTAGACTTCAGCTGTGATTGTTTGGTTATCTGGCAGAAGCTCAAAATGAATAATTCCTTGCATATCCCACCAAACGCATAGCAAAATTTTCTTTGGATGGGGTCCATTCCTTGGCTGAGGTTCAGGCTTTTTTTTACGGCTAAGCCACTGATGTCGACGCTTAATATTTTTATAGAGGACCCATTTTTCATCCCCAGTGACAATCCGATTCAAAAACGGTGCCCGAGTTGCCGAGAATGCAGTGATGTGCAAATATCGATTCGATGTTGAAGATTCGCTCGTGACAAATCATGCGGAACCCATTTTCCAACCTTCACCACTTTTCCTAACAGCTTCAAATGACGATGAATGGTCATATGGCTAACGCCGAGTTGCAGGCCAAGTTCTCTTACAGTTACCGTTGGGTTTTCCTCCACTGTTGCTTTCAGCAACTCTTCATCTAACTCATTTGGTCGTCCTGTACGTTGATAATCTTTCAGACTGAAGTCTCCATTTCTGAACTTCTCAAACCATCTTCTACACATCCATTCGCTCACAACATCATTTCCATAAACTCTTTGAATGTTTTTTGCGGATTCACTAGCGTTAGATCCTTCATGGAACTCATACAGCATCACATGTCGAATATGCTCTTTCGTGGGCTCCATGTTTTTTCAATTACTGTAATACCGTAGGGGTGGTGTTGTAACTGTATGAAAAACACCAAAGAAAATATTCATTAGCCTAATCCTACACTAGCCTAAGTCATTCTGGTGAGGGAAGCTATATTTTGGGGCCTCTTTGCGAGTAATCCGGTGCTCACGTTGGGCTTTCCATCATGATAAAGAAAAAAACTATAGCATTTGTCATTTATCATTACTTATTCGAACTATAGTGGATGTAATTTCCCAGAAGAGTTCCTTGTTCCATGCATGGTCTGTGTTTAACATATATATATATATATATATATATATATATATATATATACACACACACACACACACCTTTGGTTACCTTTGGTTAGCTTCTGCCCGACTTGTTCATTCTGACGAAGGTCAAGCTATTCACTCCACCTTAGACCTACAGTTTAACGTGGAATCCGAACCACGCCCCACCAGCAGCCCAGCGTCTTAACCACTAGGCCACCCAGGGTCCCCATTTATCTACCAACCACTTTCTTTATTGTGTGGAAGGATGAACAGCTGGGTTTTGCTGTGTGCCTGCTGCCGTCACCGGGTCTCAATCCCAGGGATGGTTTTGTAGTCAGCGACGCTAACCATTACACCACCGAGGTGTATATATAATATATATATATATATATATATACACTGTATATATGGGATGATTTCACAATTAAACACGTGAAATGAATGAATGATGCAAACCATTTTTCTTTTTTCCTTGTGGGTTTGCATCATATATTATATATATATATATATATATATATATATATATATATATATATATATATACATTCAACTGCAAAGAACACGCAGTATAATAACGTAAAGAACGACGCTTGTATTTGTTTCGTTCTCTCTCTCTCGTCTTGCGCGGAATATCTCCTATACAAGCGTCGTTCTTTACGTTATTTATACTGCGTGTTCTTTGCAGTTGAATGTATATAATGTTACGGCATGCTGGAGGTGCCCCCTTAGGGCATTGGTTTCTGCGAGTATGTAGAAGAATTACGGCATTTGGAAGGGTGAGGCCCATGGTGTAATGGTATCGCGTCTGACCGGCAATCGGAAGATCCCGGGTTCGATTCCCAGGTGGTTACCTCATTTTTTCATTTGTTTCGTTCTCTCTCTCTCGTCTTGCGCGGAATATCTCCTATACAAGCGTCGTTCTTTACGATATATATATATATATACAGGGTGGGCCGTAAGTTTCCATACATTGGAAAAATAAACATTTTTTTATGGACAACCATTTTTATTTATATAATATGCTCTACATGGTTGCCATTGTTTTGAAAACACATTTCAATACGTGTTCCCCACTGTTGATGAACACGCATTAGCACAGTTGACGTTATGCTTGTAATGGCGTTGGTGATACGTTCCTTTAGATGATTTATGTCTCGTATCTTTTCCTGATACACCATGGCCTTCAAGTGCCCCCAAAGATAGAAATCAAGGGGGGTGAGATCTGGGGATCTGGGAGGCCACTCCACAGGACCACGCCGACCAATCCAAGCATCCGGAAACTGCTGATCCAAATACCGACGCACGTGAAGACCATAATTTAAATTTTTCCTATGTATGGAAACTTACGGCCCACCTGTATATATTACACACACACACACACACACATATATATATATATATATATATATATATATATATATATATGTATATATGTTACGCCCCATTTGTGTAATTGTCCAATTCATGAACTAGGCAATATAATTGCCTATTTCATGAAATGGGCAACTTACTGCCCATTACATGAAATGGGCATTTATATTGCCCAGTTCGTGAAATGTGCGGAATTTTGCTTGCCCATTTTGTAGAATTGTATCAGATTTCAAAGGTCATACACGTGATTGCCCAGTTCATGAATTGGGCAATTACACAAACGGGGCGTAACATATATATATATATATATATATATATATATATATATACAGTATATATATATATATTTCATGTTTCCAAGGTTGTTTGAATATGTGACAAGCTGTTTTAACCCTTATCACGTCGTAGTGTAATGGCTAGCGCCCTCAACTTTTACTCAAAATGTGGTTGGTTAGAACCCTGGTGGAGGTTGGGCTTTTTTATCATGAAAAAAATTCTTGCGTGTTCATGCATAATATATATATATATATATTATATATATATATAATCATCGATGCAGTCATAGCTAATTTAAGTATGAATAGTTGAACATCTTTTTGTACAGAGCACCATTCTCCCATACACCCATTTCAGGGTACGAGCAGCTCGCAGCACCAATGCTAAGCAGTTAGGGAGTCAAAGTACCGACGAGACTTCCGTACGTGATTCATCACCACTGAAAGCAACGCTGCTCTGTGTTAGTCTCTCTCCAAAGAACATCCATATCTGTATACACTTTTTTGCAATTTTCGTTAGTTTGTATTGCAGACACCCCCAGTTATTGTCAGTCCTGGTGTATGACTCTTCAGGAGCAAGATGCACCGCAAGTTTGTGTTTCCCCCCAAGGCAGCACAAATTTACCTGCATCAATCACAGTTATATACGTATATATATATGAAAATGAAAATGAAAATGAAAAGGTTTATTGGCAGACTAGAGTCCATATGAGAAGTACTGGGTGATCAGATAAATGGGACCCATAAAAAAAAGCCAAATATTCTTAATATTTAATTCCTTTCATAAAAACTATATATCATTCGAAAGAGTAGAGTTACAAGTTTATTATGAAATATTTATTTTTTAAAAATGACTCCTTTCAAATGTGCTCCATTAGTTGCCAAGCATCCCAGTGTTCTCGCTTGTAAGTTCTGCATCACTTTTGCAAGAGTGTGCGGTGGTATGGCCTGTATCTCATTTGTGATGGCGGCCTTCAATTCTTGCAAGGTCGTTGGGTTATTTCTGTAGACCCTACTCTTTAAATATCCCCAGAGATAGTAATCTAAGGGAGAAAAATCCGGAGACCTTGCGGGCCATTCAACGTCTCCAATCTTGAGATTAACTCGCCTGGAAACGTTTGACGCAAAACTGCCATGCAGTTCCTCGTGGTATGGCAGGTAGCTCCGTCTTGTTGGAACCAGTGGTTTTCTAGACAAAGATCTCTTAATTTAGGAATAAGGAAATCGGTCAACATTTTTTCGTAGCGATCACCATTTACAGTGACCGTGTTTCCGGTGGAATCCTCGAAAAAGTACGGCCCTATGATCTGAGATGCAGTAAGACCACACCAAACAGTTACACGCTGACCATGCAACGGGACTTCGGTAATATTCAATGGATTTTCTGTTGCCCAGAAACGACAATTTTGTTTGTTTACAGTTCCATTCAAGTGAAAATGGGCTTCGTCTGACATAATCAAAGTTGCTAGAAAATTGGTGGTGTCATTTACCTTCTGTTGGATCCATTGACAGAATTGTCGTCTTCGTGCGAAATCTCCATCGTTTAGTTGTTGCACTGTTTGAATTTTATATGGAAAGAGCATTAAATTTTGCTTGAATATACGGTGTGTTGTTCCATATCCAACTCCTAACAGCTGAGAAGCACGTCTGATGCTTATGTTAGGATTATCCTGTACAATTTCATGAGTTCTGTTAATGATCTCGTCTATCCTTGCTGTGCGCACTCTTCCAGTTGGTTTTCTTTTTCCAATGCTGCCAGTTAGGGAAAAATTTCTGTCACACCGACGGATTACTTTCTTAGAAGGTGATTTTGACATCTGAAAATTTGTCTTGAAAGATCTTTGAGCTGAAACTACACTTCTTCCATGCTCATAATATTGCTCAGTTATGAAACGCAGCTGTTCCACAGTCCATGCACTCATCTTGAAGGGTTAGTTTTAACTTACACTTTTATTTTGTTTTGTATCTTATCTTGTTTTGTATTGTCAAAACCTATACAATCCTGTACAAACTTGTAACTATCCTCTTTCGAATGATGCGTATGATTTTATGAAAGGACTTATACTTTAAGAGTTACAGGGGTTTCTTTTGGGTCCCATTTCTCTGGATCACCCTTTATTATTAATACAATGACAGTTCACATACTAAGGATAGAAATATATATAATTGATTAAAAATAATACTGTAATGTCGAAGTTAAGTGGAGCTACAGATAGACGTTTTCGTACCAAGAATTTCATAGCTTAGAGGATAAATGGCAGGACTCATGGATAGCTTGGATAATCGGGTTGGTTGATTTTTTAATTCTTTGCATTAGACTGTATTGAGCATGTCTTGTTACCTCCGGGAAGCTCGGGACATTGCGGGTAGAAAACGTTTGCGGAGCTGAGCATCTCGGGGGTAATTTATGTAAGACTAAAAGACCTGTTGTACAGCAAATTTAGGGTTCTGCCAGAACTTTTTTTATAATTCACCCAGAGTTGCTGTCCGTATATATTACTGCAGAAAGTACGAAAGAGAGTGTCTTTAGCTTCACTTGTACAAAATCGAAAGTTCCTCATGGTCATATTCGCTTTAGCACACAGGCTTCGAGATTGTTTTCTTATATCCGAGTCATCACTCAAGGAGCTGGTGATAGTTTGACCCAAATACTTAAACTCTTGTACTTCCTTAATTACTTCACCATTCATTTTAAGCCTTATATCAGCTGGCTGATTACAGCTTTTAGGATGAAATTGCATAACCTTAGTTTTTGTAACATTAAAAAGAATATGTTTCTGCGAATACACTTCGCAGACTTTTAGTAGCCGATCCAGACCTTTGACAGAGGGACTTATTAACACCATATCATCGGCATAAACCAAATTATTTATCCTTGTGTTATCTATACAACATCCCACTGTTGCCTCATTAAGTGAAGCAATTAATCCGTCAATATACACATTAAACAGCAGAGGGGAGAGCAAGGAGCCTTGTCTCACCCCGCAAGAGGAGCCAAAATATTCGGATAGTACATTGCCCCACCTAACGGTGAAAGATTGGTGGGAATACCAAAATTTCAATACGTTTAATATGTACATGGGAACCTTCCTGTCTTCTAGTTTTTCAAATAAAATATTGTGGTTCACCCTATCATATGCCTTACTTATATCTAGGAAACAGCTATAAATAGTTGAATTACTGTCACTGTATTTAGATATTGTTTCTTTAAGTACATAGATACACAGGTCAGTTGAGTGTGACCTTTTAAAGCCAAACTGATTAGGAGATGTCCGTAGGAAATCATTTAATCGGAGTAACAAGAGTTTTTCTAGTAGTTTCGAGAAGCAGGATGCGACAGCAATAGGCCTGTAATTATTGGTGGACAGAATGTCTCCGTACTTATTTTTGACCAGGGGCAAGATATATACCTTCATGAACTCTGCAGGGATATAGCTATAAGTAAGCATGGCTGATAAGAGCAATGATATATGCAGACATACTACGTCATTTGCATATTTTAAGTGCTCATTCGATAGGTCATCTACCCCTGACGCAGAACCAGTTTTTAACTCTTTAATTAACCTCTTTACTTCAGAAAATGATATCAAAGTATTTTCCCTTGTCTCTCCTACAGTCGTTTCGCTGCAGTTTATCTTAAGATTGTCCCTACTTACACTGTTTAGAATGTTAGAGTAGTGGTTTTTCCATAGCTTTGCAATTTCATCCTCCCCCGACACCCCATCGATTGTCGGAGGAAGGACATTTTTTACACCCGTTTGATCCTTAACAAATTTCCAAAATTTGTTATTATCGTTATTTATGCGAGCTTCACAGGCTTTTGATGCTCGAATAGACTCTTCTTCCTATTTTCATCGCCTTATGGCCGCCTTATACTGAACCCTACTTCTACACATATTCATGTATACTGGTCCTAATCTGGGTCTACCATGAAAGCACCACAAATCATAGGCGTCTTTCGATTCCCTCTTCAGTGGGGGAATAAAATCATTCCATCCAGGAATAACCTTAGTATGATAGTTGTAAGATTTAATCAGGGGGCTTCCTGCTTCTCTTAACAGGGATATTATCTTACTATAGTACCTATCTATGAGTTTACAGTGAGAATCATTTGAGCAAGGATTACTACAGGCAAGATGCAAAATTTCTAAATTATTAAAGAGGTGACTTGTTCTGTCTTTGTATTCTATTCTCTGTTGCATATTAACATTGGACCAATCGACGCGATTATTCTTACCTATTGAGTTCTTGTTAAGTCGTGTTGCGCATAAATTGGTAAAGTTAATTAATATTTCTAATGGTCTATGATCAGAAAGAAGGAAATCATGCAAAATATGAACTCTAACAATTCGATCCTTTGGATTATTACTAGTGAGACAGTGATCAATCCACCTGGTGGTATCACTCATATCACTAACGTATATAAAATTACCACTGGTTACCCTTAATACATTTACATCACTTATACTTAAATTGGACGACTCGCACATGTCACCCAATTCTACAAAGAATTCCGAGTTCACATGCGCGTTAAAGTCCCCCATTATTAATAGTATATTATACGATAGGATATATATATATATATATATATATGAGACCCTAATAGTGTGTATTTACTGTATGAACAAAATTGCAAGTCTGTAAATGTAATTATAATTGTAATTAATTACTTTACTAAGTAATTGTAATTGAGAATATGTCAAGTATTATAATTAATTACATTGACCAAGTAACTGCCCATGCCTGGACCCTATATATATATATATATATATATATATATATATATATATATATATGTGTGTTGTGATAGACAGAAAGAGAGATTAATTATAGGAAATAATCTCCAATCATAATTTCTAAATGACATAAAATTATATTAATTTTCTTAAATTAATTTAATTTTTTATTAAATTACATTTTATTTAATTATCTTGTCTTATTAAATAAAATATTACTTGTTTCTGTGATGTAACTTTTTTAAATAGCTTTTCTTCAACGTTAATGGAAGACAAAGAAAACGGGATGTAAGCAGCGTCTCCAGCCTTTCCATTGGAAATAAAATTTTGTTGTACATATTATGTATAAGTGTTTAGACGCACTTATCGCTTCTAATAATGGCTTTCAATTTATTTTATTCAAATACTTCGCTATAATTGCTAAAATTTCAAAATATTTTATGTAAGGTACCGTACCTTTCTGTATAAAGTTTGTCCATGTAAATTCGTGATGGTAAGAATGGGTGTTGAACTAATAGATTAATGAGTGATGGAATCTGGAATAAGCTTTACTCAGCTCGCTCAATACTTTCAACAAGTATCGGCACATTACAGGCCTGTCGGAAGCACTTTAATTAACATTGGTAAGGCCAACTTGGGGAAAAATATTAAAATTCATGTGAAAAATGTTGTATTCTGATGCAATTGTACATTTATTTCACACTCACTAAAAGCAATACTTACAACAAAAGTAGATTTATCTCATCTCATGACCGACTATAATCAGGAACAAACCTGAATATTGGTTAGGTGACTGGCCTGACCGTTTCCGACGGCCTTGCATTATGGATGGTAAACATATGGACAAACCGAACATTTTAGAGGTATTTTATGTGAAACCTTGAATGCTGTCTTTAACAGTTCGCTGAACACATCCTCAATTTTTATGACCCAAACACAGTTCTTGACAATATATGATGAAAAAATGTTGGTAATAACTCATATGTTATGTGCGTTATACATGTGTATATTCGTGTGTGTGTGTGTGTGTGTGTGTGTGTTGTGGTGTGTGTGTGTGTGGTTGTGTGTGTGTGTGTGTATTGATATATACACTCCTGATCAAAAGATGAGAAAAAGAATTTGTTTGCCCTTTCTTCCCTGTAAAGCGAGCACGCTTGCTAAAGACAGTTTATAACTATATACAACATCTGTATTAAAAATGAAATTAAACTCAAGTATGCAACTCTGTATAGATTTGTAAATAAGCAAAAAAATAAATAAAATAAATAAATAAATAAATAAATAAATGTGCCAAAATGTCCTTGAATAGTTAATTACAATTAGCAGTACTTTGCCTAGTATAAAATATAAGCAAACTATTTAAAAAATAAAACCTTGGTGTTTTATCCACTATCTCTACTAAACTGAACGAATTAGTAAATGATACATTTTATTGTAATGTATCAAAATATCTAATCAAAATAAGTAAAATATACTTAGTAATACTCGTACCTATTTTATCAGATTAATTAACATTGTCATACGTTTCCTTTCCTTGCGTTTTCATTAGCTTTTTGTTTCTTCAAACTTTGTAGGTCTTTACAGTGAACTTCTGCAATTCCCGCAAATGATGATGATAGCAATGCCAATTTTATATTTTATACATTTTATATAATAATAACACTATACATTCAAATGTTTATTGACGTTTATTATTGCATATAATATGTGTTTTGCATAAATCAAAGGTTTTAGAACGATAAAATGTAAACTGTTTTGTAATACCTTATTTTTCTTTTTTTTTTATCAGCAGTATATATATATACACACTCTGGTTTCTATCCTTCTATTAATGCCTTCATCTCTGATTTCCTTTCTGGCCGATCTATAGCTACGGTTGTAGATGTCCACTGTTTTTCTCCTAAAGCTATTAATAGTGGTGTTCCTCAGGGTTCTGTCCTGTCACCCACTCTTTTCCTTTTATTTATTAATGATCTATTAAATCGCACTTCCTGTCATATCTACTCCTATGCCGATGATTCCACTCTTCACTTCTCAGCTGCTTCACAAAGCGTCTTTCTCAACAGTCACTCCATGCTTTGCGTAGGACGGCTATGGTGCACCTAACTTCTGATCTTTCTACTATCTCTGATTGGGGCAGATAAACCTTGTGGTTTTCAACGCCTCAAAAACTCAATTCCTTCATCTGTCTACTCGTCACAATCTTCCACACGACTATCCCTTTACCTTCAACAATACACAACTCAATCCTTCTTCTCTTAACATTCTTGGCGTTTCCATTTTTCGTGATCTCTCCTGAAAAAATCACATATACTCTCTTTTCTAACATAGCTTCTAAGAGGTTAGGTGTGTTGTACCGCCTCCGCAGTTTCTTCACCCCTACTCAGATGCTCTCTCTGTACGGGGTCTTGTCCGCCCTGTCCGCCCTTGTCCGCTTCTCACGTGTTAGGTGGCTCAACCCACACAGCCCTGCTCGATCGGGTGGACTCAAAACTTTTCGTCTCATCAATTCCCCCCCTCTAACTGACTGTCTTCAATCTCTCTCTCTTCGCCGCAATGTTGCCTCCTCTCTCTCTACTATCGCTATTATAATCGTTACTCTAAGGAACACTGCTCTTCTGACTCTCTAAATGCGTGCCTCCTCCTTTAAGGAGAGCACGTAGTACTAGACTTTCTACACATTCTCATTCCTTTTCTGTCCAACTCTCTAACGCAAGGGTTAATCGTATTTTCACTCTTTTATCTACTCAAGCGGTGAACTCTGGATCAATCTTCCTCAATCTATCTTTCCCCTTGTCTTTGACATCCAATCTTTCAATCGTACAGTTTCCAGACATCCCGAAAACCCTGGACCTTGATTTTGGCTCTCTTCTAGGGGACATTTTTTGCAGATATTCGCTCTTGGCCCTCCTTCTTTCATAAAAAAATATACATATAATTGTCATGTGAACATTTGATCTTTTAAACCGAATTTGACTAAAATCTCTCTCTCTCTCTCTCTCTCTCTCTCTCTCTCGACCGTACATACATCGATACGGGAAAAGCTAATTTAATAAGAACTCTTTTCAAACTCTTTCCCGATGGAATTTTTTTTTCCTTTAACGAAGGGAAACGAAATGGCGATGTAAGGAGCGTCATCGCGAAACTCATTAAATTTCACTATTTGATAATCCTTCGCGGCGAAGCGAGGACAAATATGCTCGCAATGAAGTACATAAAGCGAAACTCTTCGTTCTCTCCGCGCGAGCTTGTTTGCGTTGAACCAACATTAATTTCCCTCTTAATGAGAGTTTCCCCTTCGCCAGTGTAACTAATTTATTGGTCATAATAACTCTTTACTAAGTCTTCACGTCCGCCTTAATGGAACTAGTTCCTTTTAGCTGGTTTTACTTGCTTTTCTCAGTACCTAATTCGCATTTATATGCACTTTGTCTGTTTGTCTGTCTGTCTCTGTCTCTCTCTCTCTCTCTCTCTTTCTCTCTCTCCCCTTTACTCAGTATTTTATTTCAATCTGAGCCAGCTAAACTTTTTAATTCTGTGGGGTCTCATAAATGGCCTAACATCTTTTCAAGAGATATAAAAAGGTATATATATTTTTTGGAAATAAAAACTATAAAATTTTTATTTTCAGAAATATTTTATTTACGTTTCATATTATTTATTTATGTATTAATTTATTATTATATGTACACACTGTATATTACACTGTATTTTACACTATATTTACACTGTATATTTATTTTTTAGTAATTTTTAGTGTCTATTTTAAAAGAATAATTACGTAAGGTTTAAGAAGAGTGACAGTATGATTTAGAAGGAATATATATTATATATATATATATATATATATATATATATATATATATACACACACACACACACACATCGATATAGTGTGTTTGTGTGTGCGAAACTTTCAATTTAATATTGAATATTGGTATAGACTCAGAGGATTCAACGCACATTTTGGCTTGAAATTTGGGTACATGCATGCTTCATGGAAGTCACAGATCAACGTAGTTGTGCATGATTCAAGCATTAAATACAAATTCTGTTCATAACTTTTTTTAGGGTCCTACGACTGTTAGATTCTAATAAGCAAATAGTGTTTATGTTAAAAGAAGGCTAAATCTGAGAACCAAGTGTAATTGTATAGCTGTGGTGTAACTTTGGAGTTAACGAAATAATTTACCATCTCTTATTATTGATTTGAAATCTGTGCAGTACAGTGTTTTTTAACCCCTGGGTCGCCACCCAAAATTGGGTTGCCAGGCCATTTTGAGTGGGTCATTAATTGCCATTTATCATTTATTTATGTTATCCCTAATCATTTTACCATTAATTACTTATTTTAGTATCTATTACGAGTGAACTGTTTGAAGGCGTGGGTCGCCGAGCTAACCCCTCGACCAGAATTTGGGTCGCAGCTTAAAAAGGTTAAGAACCACTGGTGTAGTACATCTATTTAGCACTTCAAAAAGGATTTGCCTGATCTGCTGAGCTGACGAATGAACTCAGGTGTGTGTGTGTGTGTGTGTATATATATATATATCTATATATATATATATATATATATATATAATATATATAGATATACACACAGTGTGTATACATATATATATACACAGTGGTGTAGTGCTAAATAAAGAAGTGAGGGAACGCATTTTGAAAGTGTTACTCAGATGCGGGGGGGTGGGACAATGGCGAGCGCGGCGAGCCCATACAGCTGGGGGTCCAGGGGCACTGTAAGCCCCCCGGGAAATCTTTTGAAATCTGACCAATTTCAGGGATATTTTGAGGTCATATGCACTGGATATTAGGATATATTCCAAGGTTGAAAATGCAGTATTTCCAGTGTCATTAGATATATGACATCCAGTACGATGAATAAAAATAGCTAACAACTGGAATGATTAACTAAAAAAAGTTAACACTGGTACGCCGTGGTGACTGTTTCACCAGATCTTTATAGGCTAGCATTGCCTCAGTCGAAGCTAAAAGAAATGAAATAGTTAATGATTCTTTCTCATATTTCTTCTAGGGGTGGGAATTAAATTTCATGACGTTAGAGATTTGTAAGTTCGGATTTATTTGAAATAGTGAGGGAACGCCGTTCCGTCTACCAAAAAAAGTAAGGAACGCCGTTCCCACGCGTTCCCACAGCACTACACCACTGTTATATATATATATATATATATATATATTATATATATATAATAATTATTTTAAAATTTTATTTGATCACTCTTCCCTGCTGTAAAAGTAAAACATTTCATCCCACTCTCAGTCATGATGCTTTGGCTATTCTATTTATTGTAGTTCGACCTTAGCCCCTGTCGTGGGATCGGGAAGGACCCCAATCAATTTAATTTTATATGTGACCGAGAAATAACGATAACGGTTCAAGGTTAACTCAGTGGTGCTCAAAGTGGCGTTTGGCGGGAGGTACGAACAGTAATTATTACGGGGGTCAGCGCAAAAAAAGATTTATAACCAATTACAAAACGGGGATGAATGATATGAACATAAAATAAAAATAAATTAGCTATAAATACTTTATTAAACTCTTTATATTAAGTGCTACATATATTTGCTATTCTGTCCCGTTTAACCGGGATAAAAAAACAATTACTTCTATCTTATTTTATTATTATAAAGAAAGTCCAATTTCATTAAAGGTAATTAATATTAAAGGTTAGTTTAAAAGAAACCAAAACGAACTTTAGGTTTTTTTTTACATAACCGAAAAAGTTTGATACAGTTTTAAACTATCTTTCGTGAAAATGTGCACCAATTAAGAGGCGGGGGGGGGGGGGGGGGACCGCACTAATTTGTTTGCTTATCCAAGGTGGGGTAGGGGGCGCACTGAAAAAATTTGATGACCATTGTTGAACAAACTAACTAACAATTACAATATTCTAACCTCTCATTTTTTGTCCACTTCTTTTCATTTGGATGTAAAAAAAGGTGTATCGAATGCTGATATCTTAAATTCAAGTGTTTGTGAAGTTTCACGTTTTTATGCAGTAATAATTTTAGATTATGTTTGTTTTAACTTTTATTTGTAATTTTAGCCTCGAAAATGGGTAACAAATCAGAGAAGTTAGCCAATAAGATGATACCATCTCTACTAAAGCTAAGAACTTGCCTCTTTAGAGGGATCGGCTTCAGCTGATATATACTCGTGTGTGTATATATATATATATATATATATATATTATATATAATATATATATATATATATACAGGGTGAGTCAAAAGTTTCCATACATAGGCAAAATGGTCATGATAAACTAAAAGCAGTTTCCGGTCACTGGATTGGCCGCCGTGGTCCCGTGGAGTGGCCTCCGAGGTCCCCAGACCTCACCTCCCTTGATTTTTATTTGTGGGGGCACTTGAAGGCCATGGTGTACCAGGTGAAAATACAAAACACGGACCACCTAAAGGAACGCATTCGTGATGCGTGTGCACGCATAACACCAGATGTTAGGCCTGTTCAAAAATCAACTTTTTCTTATTTTCGTAGGTTTCTGTACATTTTCCCATGCTTTTTGACCTGAAAAAGCCGAAAATCACAACTATTTTGACCTAGGATGTTGGGAAGCATTGCCGCATGGAGCTTTAAATTTTCTGCCTTGAAATCGGCCAAAGCGCCAATTCCGGGTACTTGAATTATGTTTTGCACTTTAACTTTGATCTAAACAAGATAGAGCAACAAATTAGGTATCAAATGAAAGAGCATAAATTAATAAATAATAATAATAATAATAATAATAATAATAAATAATAATAATTTAATAATAATAATAATAATAATAATAATTATCTATCATTTTTCAGGAAACAACAGAAACTCAATCAGAATCTAGAAACCATCTACAAGTTACAACTTCACAATGGCATTAAGCAAGGAGCTGAGGGAGCTCCGTGGGCGCACAGTTGATATCTCAGAACCTCCACGTACTGTCCACAGGCAGGTGTCAACTGGGCCATCTACCAGATCTCTCACTGAAACTTTCCTGGTTGGATACCCTTCAGCTTTTATCAGTGGTTCCCAGCTTCCCACCAACAGACAGGCGTTCCAGTATTTCCTTAATCTTCAGAATTTACCGGAAAATGCAGGGAGGCCCATGGTTCAAGACCTTGCATATGAAACAGTTGAATCTCTCATCCCATTCTGGCAGATGGCTAGGATCAAGACAATGACCAAGTACAACGCAATGAAGCTCTTCATGAAACTACATGAGAAACATCGTGCTCTGGTGAAAAGCAAAGGAAGAGCAAGTAACCCTGGAGGAAAAAGAGGAGCATTTGTGCTGGAATTAGACAGCCTGTTCGATATAGGAGCTCCAGATGCAATCCAGGAAATACAGAACAACAGACTGTTATCCAGAGAGAAGAAAGATGAGGATATCAGATTCTACGAAGACCAAAAGACTGAGAGGAAAGGTCATATGTCTGGTCATGACAAGATTTTTGAGACAAGATCCCTGCAGCAAGCAGCGAGGAATGAAAGACTGCAGCATAGACAAGAACAAGGTAAAACTAATTACTTTGAACGTTACAAAAAGTTTTAAGTTTTACTCCATTGCGATATTTAGCATGTACTGTACTTAACAATTACTGTCTTAACATGTTGTACTATTTTACAGCTGCAGCAGAACAAGAGGCAGTTGTTCATGTGGATGACATTACCTGGGGTGACTCAACTGACAACGACGCTAACACAGAGGACATGGATTACCATCAGCCTCGTCCTGGATGTTCTCACCATCAAGACACTGTGACTAGTGTGACTTTGACGTTTCCAAGGAAGGTCATGGAATGTGATGTCATCTGCAATACAGCTGATCGTCTTGGTTTATCAGACAATCAAGTTACTGCCATGGTTTCTGCCACCTTGAAAGCTGGAGGGGCTGATCTGGATAACTTCGTCATCTCAACCTCAACAACACGTCGCAACAGAATGCTGTCCAGGTATAATATCAGCCAGAGTCACATGTCCAAGTTTTTGAAAACCCCCCACAGTACGCTGCCTTACACTGGGATGGAAAGTTGCTCAAAGATGTCTTGGGCAGTGAACCTGGAAGTACCTCAGAGACTTTAGCTGTGCTAGTGTCTGGTCCAACTTCATACACTGAAGGAAAGTTATTGGGAGTACCTGTCATCGACAATTCTTCTGGCACAGCTCAGGCTGAGGCTTCAATGGATTTACTGGAGACATGGGAACTTACGGATAATGTTACTGCCCTTGTTTTTGACACTACATCCAGTAACAGTGGAGTTCACAGAGGAGCTGCCAAACTGCTAGAGAAAGTGCTGAACAAAAAGGTGTTTTATCTGGCCTGTCGACATCACATCCTGGAAATCCTAGTAGGAGCAGTTTTGGGAGAAGCTGTTTGGGAAGGTGAAGGGCCAGATAATCCCTGGTTTGAGCATCTGAAGGATGTTTGGACGGACTTGTCCAAGGAAAACCCAAAGATGCTGGCTATCAACAGCAAATGGCTGAAGGGGACACAGGAAGGGGGACACATCGAGTAACTTCTCAATTAAGACGAACAACATGTTAAGGTAAGCATCTATAAAGTTTGGGAGCTCTAGTTCCCTTACTTTTTTTAATATGACAGTTTACTTCTAAGGGGTCACTTTTGTTTTACCCACGCTGTATATAATGAGCCAAATTAAATCGAATCCGAAGGAATTTTACTATTTTGTTAGGAACGCCTCCTCGAGGTATTCACTGGAGTCGACCAGGCGCCATTCATCAGGCCAGATGGATGGCCAGAAACCTGTACTCCATGAAAATGCTGATGTTTGCAGATCAACTTGAGTACGACGAAGACACTATATCAAAGCTGGAAAGACTCAACACCTTCCTTGCGCTGTTCTACACTCCTGTATGGATGATGTCAATGTCTGCTGCAGATACTCCCGTGAATGATCTAAGTCTAATCCAGGACACGTTGAAGTACAAGAAAACTGACCCAGAGCTTGCTGATGCAGTACTTAATAAGATGGAAAACCACAACTGGTACCTGACGCAGGAAGTCGTGCCATTTGCCCTGTTCAGCAGTAGATTGAGTGACACATTGAAGCACGACATTGCTGCCCAGTTACATGCCACTGAGAAGCCAGGACAGCTCAGAACAGGAAAGCCTCTATTCCAGAGAGTCACAGCTAAGACCACCCTGGTTGATCTCATTGGCCCAGAATCACATTTCCTGCTGGACACACTGAACATTGATCCGAGTGGCTTCTGGAACCTGTCACGTCTTGGCCACAGAATGAGGACTACAGAAAAGCGTTGGACTATGTTAAGAATCTGAAAGCGGTGAATGACATTGCTGAACGTGGTGTCAAGATGATGAGCGACTTTGCAAATGTCATAACAACAGATGCCAAGCAAAGGACTATCTCCTTCAAGCTGTGGAGTTCAACAGACGCCGCTTTGACAGCTTCAAGAAACAAACTCTCAACAACTGACTGTGTAAATGTCATTATGAAATTAATCATCATGTAATGCTTTCACTTCTTGATCGATTAGACTTGTGACAAAATGTTAATCTCAAATTTGTGTCATGAATAAGGCGCCTTGTCTGCCTTGAGTGTGAGAAAACGAATTTTGTGATATTTCTGAAATATCTTTGTATGTACCAATGTGCCATTTCTTGTTCCAAGACTATCATAATTGTATAAGTTAGAAAGAGGATTAAAACACTTTAATTTGGTGCCTATTTTGTTGCTCTATCTTGTTTAGATAAAGGTTATAGTGCAAAACATGATTCAAGGGACCCCGGAACTGGTGCTTTTGGCCGATTTCAAGGCAGAAAAATAAGCTCCATGCGGCAATGCTTCCCACAACCTAGGTCAAAATGGTTGGATTTTCGGCCTTTTCAGGTCAAAAAGCATGGGAAAAAGTACAGAAACCTAAGAAAATAAGAAAAAGTTGATTTTTGAACAGGGCTAACCAGACGTGTTAACGCGCGTTTGCCATGACTGGGGGAACGCAATCCGTATGTGCACTCAGTGTAATGGTGCCCATAGAGCATATTTTTTGACTTACAAGTGATTGCATAATAAAGTGACCATTTTGCCTATGTATGGAGACTTTTTGACTCACCCTGTATATATATATATATATATATATATATATATATTATATATATATATATATATATATATATATATATATATATATAATATGTGAGAATGAACTCAGAATGGTCCCCGAGTTTTTTATGATACACACAGACAGTGCATGGAACAAGGAACTCTTCTGGGATAATTAAATCCACTATAGTCCGAATAAGTAATGGTAAATGACAAATACCATAGTTTTTCTTTTTCATGATGCTAGCCCGACGTGGCAACGGGTCACTCGCAAAGAGGTCCCATAAAATATAGCTTCCCTCACCAACTATCTGCAAAAGCGGACAGGATCCAGCTTTGGGACATGGATCTAGGGTTTAAAGCAGCCTAGCCTGCTACATTTAGAACCTCAATATAGCAAAAGACTCGCTGCCTTCACGTCAGATTGAATACATCAAAGAAAAAGGGGTAACTATTATATTTTTAGCCAAAAACCAAAACTTAAACCTCAACTGGTAGAATTGAGCGTCCACTTTTCAACGCACATAACATGTCCGTTTTAAGATGGGAATGAACTCAGAATGGTCCCCTGAGTTTTTTATGATACACACAGACAGCATGGAACAAGGAACTCTTCTGGGATAATTAAATCCACTATAGTCCGAATAAGTAATGGTAAATGACAAATACCATAGTTTTTCTTTTCATGATGCTAGCCCGACGTGGGCAACGGGTCACTCGCAAAGAGGTCCCATAAATATAGCTTCCCTCACCAACTATCTGCAAAGCAGACAGGATCCAGCTTTGGGACATGGATCTAGGGTTTAAAGCAGCCTAGCCCTGCTACATTTAGAATCTCAATATAAGCAAAAGACTCGCTGCCTTCACGTCAGATTGAATACATCAAAGAAAAAGGGGTAACTATTATATTTTTAGCCAAAAACCAAAACTTAAACCTCAACTGGTAGAATTGAGCGTCCACTTTTCAAGGCACATAACATGTCCGTTTTAAGATGGGAATGAACTCAGAATGGTCCCCTGAGTTTTTTATGATACACACAGACAGTGCATGGAACAAGGAACTCTTCTGGGATAATTAAATCCACTATAGTCCGAATAAGTAATGGTAAATGACAAATACCATAGTTTTTCTTTTTCATGATGCTAGCCCGACGTGGGCAACGGGTCACTCGCAAAGAGGTCCCATAAATATAGCTTCCCTCATCAACTATCTGCAAAGCAAACAGGATCCAGCTTTGGGACATGGATCTAGGGTTTAAAGCAGCCTAGCCCTGCTACATTTAGAACCTCAATATAAGCAAAAGACTCGCTGCCTTCACGTCAGATTGAATACATCAAAGAAAAAGGGGTAACTATTATATTTTTAGCCAAAAACCAAAACTTAAACCTCAACTGGTAGAATTGAGCGTCCACTTTTCAAGGCACATAACAAGTCATAACATGTCCGTTTTAAGATGGGAATGAACTCAGAATGGTCCCCTGAGTTTTTTATGATACACACAGACAGTGCATGGAACAAGGAACTCTTCTGGGATAATTAAATCCACTATAGTCCGAATAAGTAATTGTAAATGACAAATACCATAGTTTTTCTTTTTCATGATGCTAGCCCGACGTGGGCAACGGTCACTCGCAAAGAGGTCCCATAAATATATAGCTTCCCTCATCAGCTATCTGCAAGCAGACAGGATCCAGCTTTGGGACATGGATCTAGGGTTTAAAGCAGCCTAGCCCTGCTAGTTACCCCTTTTTCTTTGATGTATTCAATCTGACGTGAAGGCAGCGAGTCTTTTGCTTATATTGAGGTTCTAAATGTAGCAGGGCTAGGCTGCTTTAAACCCTAGATCCATGTCCCAAAGCTGGATCCTGTCTGCTTTGCAGATAGTTGGTGAGGGAAGCTATATTTATGGGACCTCTTTGCGAGTGACTCGTTGCCCACGTCGGGCTAGCATCATGAAAAAAAACTATGGTATTTGTCATTTACCATTACTTATTCGGACTATAGTGGATTTAATTATCCCAGAAGAGTTCCTTGTTCCATGCACTGTCTGTGTGTATCATATATATATATATATATATATATATATATATATATATATATATATATATGTGTGTGTGTGTGTGTGTGTATGCCTTCGTTATCAGGGAACCTTAATTTAAGGCTAAACAGAACTAAAGCACTTATTTGTGTATTTACTGTAAAAAGTTAGGAAATTTTATAAATCATGCATGACTTTGTGCACATCCTGTATTTAAATTCATGAATTAATTAATAATACTTTTTAGCATTCATGAATTTAAATACAGGGTGTCCACAAAGTTATGCATAATTTATAAAATTTCCTAACTTTTTAACAATTACAATTAAGGAGGAGACTGTAGACACCAATCGACCAGGGAAGTACACCTGAGGGGAACGTTAGGTAGGAGACGGAGATTACTGGAACTCCCGTTTCCCCTGTTACTGTCCTCCTTGGCTGAATTTTTTCCGAGTCTCATCTATCCTGTGAGGATCCAACTTGCGCTCAAACACACCGTTCTCCCCCCTGTTCCTCACTATACATACGTGCATCCTACACACTACACTCTTTTCAAAATTAAAAAAAAAATGATTAAGGGTAACATTTTTATTTCTGTCTCTCTTCTTCGCTTTCTATATGAGGTGTTTTCGTATTAACATTAAGCTACTTCAAACATTGATAGCATTTCTGTAAAAAGCTGGCACACTCATTTCGAATTGCCCACATGCCCACATCGTGTAACAAGAACAATTTCACCTCTATTTGCACTGTATCGTCACCCGACCTTTCTTCGAGTTTCCCTAAAACAAATACAAAACACGAAATATTTTGTAATAACCAATTGATCCGAACATTTGTTACACTCTGTAAGTTAGTTTCCATAGAAATAAAAATGCAGTCTATTCTCACATTATACGCTTTATCAGACGTGGAAATTGTTTAACCCCAGAAAACCAGCTTGGGACCGCACACATAGAGACTAATGTTAGGTTTACGTAACCATATAATGAAAATTACATTTCTAAGTTGAATTAAACAATTTATCTTTACTAAACAATAATAAAAATTAACTTGCCTTCAATAAAAGACATAATTTACAGAAAAACAAACGTACTATTATTGTAATAAGCCACGCTGGCTTTCTGAGGATAATTTCTCTTTGTAATCGAGTTTTACGTAACAGCCACTGAAAAGCCATTAAAAATACCATGAAATAAATATTCAAATATTAATTTTAAAAGTATAACGATAAAACCAAGTTTGATCTTAATACTGGATATAAAATTTTGATAAGGGTCGGTTGTAAGCCAAACATGGTGCATATTTGGTAATAAAAGCAGTTCGCCTTAAAAACTAGAGGTGTTATTAAACTTTAAAATGGTTATATCATATTATAAGCCAGAAAATCGCCTTTACCTTCTGTGAGGAATCGAGCCTGTAAATTCAGTTATAGCTGCAGATCATCAAACTTAATATCACGCTCGTAAGTACTAGGGGCCATTTAGTAACTTATAGGGGGCCAATCATGAATGTTAAACGTATGTAGTAACCTGTCATTAGTATAGGAGCGAATGCCTCATTCTATTAAAGGGATTTTTCCCATTTTGGGGAATGAGATCATTCTAATTTCGATTTTACTCTCGTTCAAGGAGGAGTAATACAAGTTTATCATTAACACTGTTGTTTTATTATTATTATTATTACTATTATTATTATTATTATTAATTACACAGCTCAACAAAAAATTTTTTTTGTTTCGTTGCCAAGGAAATTCGTACGAATTTAGGGTATTTTGGGGTTGCTGAATTCCAAAATGAAAGTAGTTTTTCCGATTTGGCTCTAGTTCTTGAGATAATGAATACCCTCAATTAATAGGAAACGTAACCATAACGCGTGCATATGGGAAACTACCGGAACATTCTAGATGGTGAGACCGAATAAAATGCCATTATGTATTTCATGTGTTTACTTTTGTATGATTTGAGACAATTTCAATGCGATTTGTAAGTAGGCTCCGCCTGAACATTAAATTTTTTGCATTTTTACGTGTTTCAATGGGTACCAATTATCTCATAAATTAGAGCCAATCTAGCAAAACCGATGTCATATTCGGAATCAGCACCACAAAGTTACCCCAAAATCACTCTAATATGATTGGCAATAAAAAGAGTGTTGACCAGTGTTATTAATATCGTCAATGAAAACATATTAATGGTATTTTTTTTCTTTGTTTTATCCTAATTTTTAATGATTACTTTTTCGAAATATATATTTTTTTTATTTGAATTCACGAAAAATAAATGCACTTAATATGGTAACAGTTTTGGTAAAAAAATGGTGATTAATTTTTTTTTATTTCCATAAATTATTTTATTTTTTCACTTATTTAATTTTGTTATTATTTAATTATTTAGTAAATTTCTTGCCGTTCCCACCCACCCCCTCCCGTCGCCCCAAAGACATATTTTAATGTAATACGTGTTTCCACAAAGGCGTTTAATCTGTTCCTCACTACGTACATATGCATCTTACGCACTACACAATCTTATCAAAAATTAAAAAAAAATGGATTAAGAATAACTTTTTTTTTTATTTTGGGGAGGTATTTTAGTTCTCTTCTCCTCTTTCTACGGTTTATGGAGGGGAGAGGGACGTTTTTGCGGGCGTTTGACCTTGGTTCCTCCTTCCTGCATAAAAACATAAAAAAAAATTATGTCCCCGATAAAAGAATTTGGAGGGTCCATACTGGGTTGCACTTGTTTGTTCGTCCGGCCATTCGTCTGTTCGTCACACTTTCGTGTCCAGGTTATAATTTTTGAACCATTCAACAGAAATAAGTGAAACTTCATTCACATATGGATGCTCAGAAGACGATGTGTTATGAGTAAGAAGCAGGTTCCTGCATTAAAGGTCAATGTCACAAATAGAGGTCAAAGTCTAAATGGAGCTAGTTCGTGTAAATTTTGAACAACGAAGTAGAAATGAATGAAACTCCAAACGCATGTGGATGATCACCAGATGATGTGTCACGAGTAAGAATCA
>JAJOZX010011323.1:67500-127111 GCA_023014485.1 Bathynomus jamesi
CACAAAGGACCCCTTTTATTTTTATTTTTTTCCCACGGACCCCATGTTTTTGAAAGATTCCGTCTACCAAACAAACTGTTTTTATTAACTAATAATTAACTCGTTTTCTCATTTTTCACTATCAAATAAAGGACATATAAGAGAGTATGCAATTAAAATACAGCGTATTAAAAAAAGTATTAATAATTCCAGCCAAGAGCAAGGGAACTTGAAATTTTAGCCTGAGCGCCCTTATCGTGGGTAAATGTACGATTTCCATTGGAGCCTCTCGAAATATTGAAAGCTCACGGACCCCCAGTACGCGGACCCCAGGTTGGGAACCACTGCCTTATGGGATAAATGGGGATACGTGAACGCGGCCGCGTAAAGTCTCCCATTAATATTTAGATATGTAGATTTTTTATTCACACATAAATGAATTTCCAAACCTATACTGTATATGAAATAAGAACATAATAAAATCATAAACTTAATAATACTGTATTTACATATGATAAATAAAAATATATTAAATGAAAGTAGCACGCATCTTTTCTTCACTCTTTCGGATGGTGCGTATGGTAGATTCATTCACGTGATACTCGCGGCCAAGTGATGTTATGGTCATAGTCATACCACCACGCAACTTATCTAGAATCTTTATTTTTTCGGCTAATGTCATAACCTTACGACTTTTCTTCTCTTCACTATCACTTACAAATGTTTTAGTTTTGGTGCCATACTGCTGTCTAAGGGTAATAGCAAAACAACGGCAAAATACGACAAAAACAATCCAACACAACTTCACTGAACTTAACGCGGTAGCGGAACTGAGACAAAGGGTGATGCGAGGGGTGACGCGAGAGGGAGGGAGATGCGGGAGAGTTGGAGAGTGTAGGTGGTGTAGTAGTTAGCGTTGCTGACTACAAATCCATCGGCCCCGGGAGCGAGACCCGGTGACGGTAGGCGGCGCGCAGCAAAACCCAGCTGTTCATCCTTGCACACAATAAAAAAATTGGTTTGTAGATAAATGGGTACCCTGGTAGCCTAGTGGTTAAGACGCTGGGCTGCTGGTGGGAGGTTCGGATTTCACGTTAAAGTGACAAACTTGACCTTCCTTCGTCAGAATGAACAATTCGAACGGAAGCGAAACCAAGGTTAACCAAGGTTATATAGTCATCAGGATTCTACATATTTATGATATATAAAATTTACTTTGTTTTTTTTAATTACCTTTTCATTTATTTTTAAGTAATGTTTACCTTTTGTGATTATTAAATTTCTTTTTATCGCTTTGTGTGTTAGTTTTCCTTGAAAATATTGTTTGTTTTAAGTACATGTTTGTTACGAGAAAGTTATACGTGCAAATGTTACATGAAAGTTACTGAAAAAAAAATTATAGCAACGTTACGTTAAGTAAAGTTACACGTAAGTTACGCCACAGTTACTGACCAAAAAATTATGGATAACTTACGCAGGAGTTCCGCGTAAGAGTAATTAGAATGTGGCATTTATAAGACGTGTCAAGATTTTCTAAGCCGAAGACACGACAGTTATGAAGGTTGACCGTTCCAGAGAAGTGAGAAGTACTCTCGTCATTATTACTTAGATTAAAGTTATTGGAAAAATAGTCCAAAAACGTCTTGCGCATCACCTGAACGACTTGTGTCTCTTCTTAATGTATGCATTGTTGACCATTAACTTGAGATGTTTTAAAGCCCATTATATATATGTGTGTGTGTGTGTGTGTGTGTGTGTGGTGTACTACGTGAGTGCTACTTTATGCTGTCATTATTATTACTGTGAAGGCTAACTGGCCTGCGATTGTAGTCCAACGGTTTTAATTGGCCATTTGATCAAAATAATTACCCACCCCTACTCTAGAAGGTGTTCTACAATTCTAGTTTTTGTTGAGGTGTCTTAGTTTCACATCCGATTCGTGTGGATAGACCATAAATTCTCTATAGGATTTAGATCAGGAGAATGTCTTGTCCAGTGTATCAGTTCAGTATCACTGTCTTGAAAATCATTTTAGAACTTTCAATGAGTGAATATGTTGGAATACCCATTTTTCGTCTTCAGACCATTTACAGGTTGAAGTCAACTTTTACATCAGCACACACACACACACACACACACACACACACACACACACACACATATATATATATATATATATGGTCATATTAAAAATTTAAAATAGACTCCCACAATTGAAGATGAACAACGATTTTTACCAATGTAATGTAGTGCATCTCGAAAACTTTGGATCTAAACTTTGGATCTGTTCTACTTCTATGGGGTTCGGGCGTTTTTGTGAGTATTCGTCCCTGGCCCCTCCTTCCTACATAAAAAATACCGACGCATAGTAGTAGAAATTATATATCGTTAATATATGAATCTGTTTTCGTTTCAGATATTGTCTAGCAGACCTGATTGTAAGGATTTGTCAGATTTTACCCATGAGAGGATTGTTGGGTAAGCTGACGCTGAACGAAGCCAAAGGCAAATACTGGAGATCCTTAATATTCTGCTGTCGACAATCAATCGAGTCCAGGGCACTCAAAACCAACTGGAGGACTTTCAAGGCATTCAGAAGAGACACTGAGGGGAATCCTCGACATTCAGCAACTGAAGTGGCACAAACGCATCAAGTGTCAAAAAACTGTTCGGCGATACCTGCATAGTATGGCGTATATCTGTTGAGCAGCGCGAGGGAAGCTTCTGTTGACACCAAGGAATATTGCAAGCAGGAAGCAGTGGCCCAGATGAGATGGCACTGCATCCTCCGGACTTTTGGGACAGTGTCAACTTTTCCGTTGAGTCAGGACTGTGTTAGTTTTCTGAGAGTAGCCGTGTGTGGGAGGGGAGGGGGAAGACTTCCAGAACAAAAGTTCTTGCGTCATCTTCAAGCAACAACAAAACATGGAGGAATTGCAGTAGTGGTATGGGTCGCTGTTTGGGTTGGTGGACATTCTCCACGAATAGTTTGTAAAGGGATAGTAAATTCACATAAACACACCGCTATTTTATTCAAGTGGTAAACTATCAAAAGAAAATAGTACTTTTATGGAAGACGGAGCTGCTGTTCATACTACCTTTGTCACGCAACGGTAGCACAATGCGAATGGCATCTCCCGGCTCCCATGGAGCTACAAAGACCATTTAATAGAAAATCTCAGGAATGACTAGAAGAAAATTACTAAGACGACATTGATAACATAATTAAAAGTATGCCAAATTGGATCGGTGCCTTGAAAAATATTAATTAGGTATTGATAAAATGTTAATAAACATTACGTGAAGTGTATCCTCTCTCATTGACCTTTAAACTCGTGTAAAGTGTTGGAGGTCAAAGAAAGCAAGAATGTTGGTGTCTATTTTAATTTGTCCATGCTATGGATATATATATATATATATATATATATATATATATAGGGCGTCCCAAAAAATGTATACACACTTTAACAGCTGATAGCTCAATTGATGTTCTTTCTTTCCAAGTTAAACCATTAGAATTAATTAATGGCAGTCAGACTAAGCTTTGAACAAAGGAAATTCATTCTAAAATGCTACTGGAAGTGTGAAAACGCAGTTGAAGTGCAAAGACAGTTTAGGAGGGAGTTTCAAACAGATCCACCAACGCGACTTACCATCACTCGAATTAGAGATAAGTTTGAAGCCGATGGAACTGTTCAGAATGTCCACAAGAAGCGTTCCGGAAGACCACGGACATCGACAAGCCCCACAAAGCAAGAAAGAGTACTGGAAACGTATCACCAAAGTCCAAGAAAATCTGTGCGGCAAGCGAGTCGTGAGGTAGGAATTTCAGAATCGTCTGTCCAACGCATTTTGAAGCGCTGTCAATGGAAAAGTTACATTCCAAGATTAGTCCATGCTATTAATGAAGATGATCCGGACCGAAGAGTGGAGTATTGCGAGTGGTACTTGGCACGATGTGGATGTGGATTGGACGAAGGGGTTTCGTAGAATACCCTCCGCGTTCACCAGACCTCACACCACTAGACTTTTTTTATGGGGATACTTAAAAGACAAAGTCTACGCTATAAAACCTGCAACAGTCGCTGAATTGAGAGCAGCCATTGACCGAGAATGCACACAAATACCAAACGAAATGTTTCGTGATGTTTGCGATTCCATTGCTTCGCGTTATCAGCAGTGCCTGGACCAGAACGGACGTCAGTTTGAAAACAGGCGTTGACAAAACAATTAAATAATGTCTGTAGATTCTATTACATTTTGAAAATGAAATGTATTTTAATAAACACTGCCTTTATAATTATTTAAAGTGTGTATACATTTTTTGGGACGCCCTAATATAATATATATATATATAATATATATATATATAATATATATATACAGGGTGGGCCGTAAGTTCCATACATAGGAAAAATAAACATTTTTTTATGGACAACCATTTTTATTTATATAATATGCTCTACATGGTTGCTATTGTTTTGAAAAAACATTTCAATACGTGTTCCCCACTGTTGATGAACACGCATTAGCACAGTTGACGTTATGCTTGTAATGGCGTTGGTGATACGTTCCATTAGATGATTTATGTCTCGTATCTTTTCCTGATACACCATGGCCTTCAAGTGCCCCAAAGATAGAAATCAAGGGGGGTGAGATCTGGGATCTGGGAGGCCACTCCACAGGACCACGCCGACCAATCCAAGCATCCGGAAACTGCTGATCCAAATACCGACGCACGTGAAGACCATAATTTAAATTTTCCTATGTATGGAAACTTACGGCCCACCCTGTATATATATAAGAAAATGCCTTTTTCATCTTTGGACAAGTTCGTTTGATGTTTTAATGTTGTAATTTTAAACTAATGATGAGCCATTTCAGGGTTCCAAAGCGTTCTCTCTTATTATTTTAATTTGGGGTTGTTTATATAACTGTAGTAGTATGGTTGCAAACAAGACGAGTGCAGAGCAATTGCAATGTTGATGAAATCAGTGCCAGTGCCAACCCTCCCCTCCACCAGTGCCATCCCCCTCCTTCCAGGGTGCCAAAAAAAGGGGAATTCACCTAACCTCTTTGGGGGAGAAGTTGGGACGGCCTCACCCCCCAAAGGGGTATACCTAACCTAAGAGAGAGAGGAGCCAGATCATACTTCACCTGGAAGATCCAGGTGCATAATAATATTTCATCCCAGCATCACCGGGCTTATAAGTGTTTTTCAGCCAGTTGGTTTAATCAGCCATTTGGCTTAATCCGGCTTAGAAGGCAGATGTATGTGTATATATATAGATATAACTTTTCAGTTGCCAGATTGCGCTATTATTGGAGATATTCTTGACAGTTGGCTTAGAAATCCGTCGTCTTCGGCTTAGAAGGCGTAACCAGCCATTTGGTGTATATATATATATATATATATATATATATATATATATATATCAGTGGCGTGCGGTCCATGGAAACAAGGGAAGCAATGCTTCCCTATTCAAAGAAAGAAGAAAATGCTGTATTATACTTTAAAGTTTAAACAGTTCAATATGTGTTAATAATTTGTACAAAATCATTTTATTATACTATTTATAGCATTTGATTGGTAATCAGGTGGATACATAGTATATACATTGGTTGCCGTTCGTGCAAAAACCTTTAAGAAAGCCGACGCAAAAAATCTCGAGTTGGACAACAATTGACGAAATGCATCCTTTTTCCCAATGACTTTCGCTTTTTTTTTACTGTTACAAATTGTTTCTTTCCATTCTAAAAACTCATTTAATGTTAATAATGTAGTATTTATTGAATACAACAAGTTTCATATATAGTTTTTCTACTAAAAAATTCCATGGCCATGTTAAGCGAAAAAGAATATATATTATCGTTATTTTATCCTTCCCTATGTCAAAAAGGAAGCAATTAGAAATCGCTGTCCAGATCTTACAGTTAATTTTCTTGAAATATCTGGCAACTTTACGTGCTGTCTGCTGTCATTCTCTCATTTAAAGCGAATACGTAACTACGCTAAATGCGCAAGGGTAAGAAAGGCTTGCAAGTTTAGCTTTAATCTCAATTGAGAAAAAGCTTCTTAAGGATATGAAAACCGATGCCTTTACGAAGAAATAATAGATATTTAATAAAAAAGAAAGAAGAATAGAATAACCTATAAGTAAAGTAAGTAGATGATTATATGTGTTTTGTTTTTATTATATACGAGTATTTTAAAGTTTTATTTTATTTTATTTAATCTTTGTTGTTTTGCTTGAATTGCTTCCCCTTGACGAAAAATCACCGCACGCCACTGATATATATATATATATATATATATATACATATATATTCCCATCTCCGCAGTTATTCCTTAATATCGTTATAGATACAACCGAAGGAAATAAATAAACCACCATTACATCATTCTATTTATTTAGACGAGTTAAGGGAAATAATTCATGAATATATAGGAAATAAATATACATTCAAAAATAATATACAGCAAAAATACACACATTAAACGAAGGATATATATATATATTATATATATATATATAATATATATATATATATATATATATATACTGTGTGAATGTATGTATATATATCCCCAAAACACGCAAAAAGCAAAGTTAAAAATAAACACCGAGCAGGAAAACTAGTTTTTTGCAACAATATATAATATATATATATAAAGGGTGATCCAGAGAAATGGGACCCAAAAGAAACCCCTGTAACTCTTAAAGTATAAGTCCTTTTATAAAATCATACGCATCATTCGAAAGAGGATAGTTACAAGTTTGTACAGGATTGTATAGGTTTTGACAATACAAGACAAGATAAGATACAAAACAAAATAAAAGTGTTAGTTAAAACTAACCCTTCAAGATGACTGCATGGACTGTGGAACAGCTGCGTTTCATAACTGAGCAATATTATGAGCATGGAAGAAGTGTAGTTTCAGCTCAAAGATCTTTCAAGACAAATTTTCAGATGTCAAAATCACCTTCTAAGAGCTGAAACTACACTTCTTCCATGCTCATAATATTGCTCAGTTATGAAACGCAGCTGTTCCACAGTCCATGCAGTCATCTTGAAGGGTTAGTTTTAACTAACACTTATTTTGTTTTGTATCTTATCTTGTCTTGTATTGTCAAAACCTATACAATCCTGTACAAACTTGTAACTATCCTCTTTCGAATGATGCGTATGATTTTATAAAAGGACTTATACTTTAAGAGTTACAGGGGTTTCTTTTGGGTCCCATTTCTCTGGATCACCCTTTATATACAGTAGTAGCATGGCCGCAAACAAGACGAGTGCAGAGCAATTGTAACGTTGATCAAATGAGTGCCAGTGCCAACCCCTTCCCCCCAGGGTACCGAAAAAAATGGAATTCCCCCAGGGTGAAAAATAGGCGTATATTCAAGGCTACCGTGACCGTGAAGGGATACAACTTAACCTGGCCCAAATTGTTAAGAACCCTGGCAAGCGCTTTTGTGCAAAATTGTGCCTAAATAGTCTTTGGGGAAAGTTTGCACAGAATACAAGTAAGGAGAATGTTCATTTGGCCCAAAGTTATAACGAGGTGTGGGATTATGCCAATGCCCCCGATAAAGGGGTCATGGAGATCGTGAATGTTGGTAACACGTACATAATAAAGTACAACATCACCGAATTGGCTACAGATACCTCACGTGTTACCTGTAGCCAGCTTCACAACGGCATACGCACGCATCAAGCTTTGGGGACTACTGCACTCACTTGGGCGGAGGGTGTTGTACGCTGACACAGAGAGCGTAATATTCACAGAGAGGGAAGGTGAATACATGCTGCCTATTGGGGAATTTCTCGAAGAGTTCACTGACGAGATCAAGGATGAGTATAGTGATGGTGCATATGCTGACTCCTTTGCATCAACAGGGCCAAAACTTATAGGGTACGGGTGAGGGTGGGGAAGAGCTGAAATATAGCGTGAAGACGAAGAGCATCACGCTTAACTTGGCGAACCGACAGGTCTTTAATTTTGACTCGTTGAAGGAGCTAGTGTGCTTAGAAGCTGAGGGTGACCAATAGGGTGGGCCTTATTTATATGGTGAAAAATGAAACATCAAAATGTTTCGGTCTGATCCTCTAGAAATGTGACAGGGGATACAAAATCACTGTTTATGAAGTTTCATGAGAAAATATTAATATTTAGAGGTCGCTCAAGGCCATCAAAATTGTGCTATATAATGCGTCATTACTTGTCACACAATTCCTTGCTATACCCCTCCAGTATCATGTCAGCCACCTTAATGGTAGGATATATGTGTATTAAACAGATGCATACAGTGTTTTGTCTTTAAACTTTTTTATTTGGTTTGTAAATGTCTTAAATTTTGTGCCTAATATTACATTGATGTTCTATTTTCAGATGTGGATTTATGGATCAAAATACATAGTGATGGAGACTCGAAATAAATTCAAGGTTTACTTGATTGATAAGTGTGAGGACGATATTAGAGGTGCTAAATTGCCATCGAATAGGCAATGCATTTGTCAATTGTTTATATTCCTACTTTATGAGAATCTTAGAATCCAATATTATGAAGCCGTTGAGCGACCTCTAAATATTAATATCTCTCAATAAAATTTTGTATACTGTGTTTTTACATCAAATGGCATAGTTTGATGTGGTCAGCGCACGGAAATTTGAAAGTTGAAAAATAAGGACCACCCTAGTGACCAACCACCCCAACTGACTCTAGGGACCCACAATTTTCGGGCACATAAACTGGGGGACCTGAAGGAACTTAGGGGTACAAACGTGTGTCGGAACACCTATAGGAAACGTTACCAAGTGCCTGGCACCTATGATACCGTACCCTTTGGGTACCATAGAACTTGAATGTTATATATTTCTATCGTTAACGATATGTTTCTTTATTATGTATATTTGAATATGAAAATAAATCATGTTTCAATGAGGGTTTCATTTTCTCCTTTGTGTGTGTGTGTGTGTGTGTGTGTGTGTGTGTACAGGAAAAAGTCCTAAGCTCCGCCCACTGAGATCAATCAAAGGGTCACTTGACTCCTGCCACTATCTGGGCATATCTCTACCCCTGCATGCTCAGTTGGCCGCTTCAAGCCCTGGATCTCAGACGTATATTTCAAGAATTCTCACGTAGACGAAAAATAGTGATGGCGACCTTTGATATTGCGTGTTCGACGTTTATGAAGTGGTATTCGGTAAAGTCAGAAGATGTGGTGAATACTGAAAGACGGCCTAGCCCTCCCTCCTTTGACACTTTTAATGCTACATTGAACCGTGCGAAGCTTGAGGAACAAGATGTTCAAATACGCTATGGATATTCTGGCGAGAGCATTGCCGGATTTTGCGGCACAAACGATGTAATGGACTACGATGTAGGGCTAAACTGTAAAAACGTACATATACCGTGAAATGAAATTAACAACGCGTGCAGAAGAGAAGCAACGGGTATGGGTAGTGAGTCTTGTTGTTGTTTAGCCGATCAGCCCACCCTGATCGAGCAAGCCGGCGGCACGCAGGTAACCGATCGCCCTCTCCGGAGTGGACCAGAGGTTCAGCGCACTAGTGACGTTGTGTTGTGTTCGTTGTTGTGCTAGAGCGGTACAGTCTGTCATAATGGTTCAATTGTTTGTGGTGTGTCCTGGCACAGGTGGCAGGTGTCGTCTATGGAGTTGTCTAGTCTGTGTTTATATGTCCGTAAGTTGGGGTGATGTCCACATCGGAATCGTGCTAAGTTAACTCGATCCGATCTGCTCAGGCTGATCTCTGACCTGTTAATGGGTGGCGGCTTCGCACCTAGGACCGCATTTGGACCGAGTCGTGTCAGTGCTTTGTGGGTTAGGTGTGTGTATGTGTTTTCTGTACTGTGTGATGTCTGTGGGGCGTGGTATGGAATGGAGTATTTGGTTATATTGTCTCTCTGGTGTTACCTTAATGGTGCGAGGTGTTGGTGCATGATTGTACATGTAGTGGCAAGGGTGTTGTGGGCTAATTAGTTGTCGCTGCTGCCATGAATTGTGTTCCCCTCATGTCTAAATGTTCCCTAACTTTTAGTATTTTTGTTTCTGTGTGCAGGTGTTCTATTGGTGTTGTTTGAGTGCATCTTGTTGATGAGTGTTGTGACAGGCGGTATTATGTTATGCTGCATCATACCGAGTACGCGTACCCTGCGGCTGAGAATGTAAATCTTGTCATCATGGACAAGCTAAAATACTTTTACCACTACATTCATATAACACGGGGTTGTGTTAAACAAAAATGATAAATACGGGCACATGTTTCTCTCAAATAGTGCGTCGGATTGTTAATAAAATGTGTTTAGTTCGTGGAAATGAACAAAAATGTCTAGTGCGCATTCCGATTAAATATTAAAACCGATATTGCCCGATGTATCGGAAAAGTTCTGATTGCCCGATATAATGGGTACAAGTACTCGCATGATTCTTTCATGCTGGAACAAATCCGTACACGAGACATTAACGCTTGGTATGATTCAATCCTCTATACCTGTCTCTAAGCCAAACCGCGCACCGGTTGCTCAAAGTCATCTCAGAGCTTAACCCGACTGGACGTGCATTCTCACAATAGAAAACGATGGAGCTTCCTTTGAGCAGCATTCTCAATGCTGTATACGACGTGTCCGTGACAAAGTCATTGCGTGTGTTCAGACGTAAAACTGGTGCTATTAACTATGTACTTCAAACGACTTGTAGACAAGCAAACTCTGGTAAACGTAATGTTATTTATTTAAGTGTTGAGGAGATGAATAGAGTCTTCATGATAGTTGAGAAGTGGGGTGAGGATCGTTATAAAATACCTGCAGGTGTAGGTACAAGAAAAGAACAGATTAGTGATACCCCTTCATATGCGATTGTTTGTACGTTGTGTACAAATAAAGATCAGTCATACATTGATATACGACTGATGTGGAAGAATGCATCTGATAATAACGTTCTCGTCCCCACACGAAACCGCTTCATCCTCGACAGAATGTTTATAATCGTCGGTTTCCGCAAGCTAAAGCCTATATTAGACGCGCGTGTTGCGGATATGCTTTATTTTGATACGGTTCTTGAATACGCATACACCGTTCTGCTCGACGGTTTTACCGAATGTAGAAATGAACATGGCGAGAATGGTCTAGCGCTGGATGCTTATTTAAAAGGTTTAGACTCTTCGAAATATCATGAACTTTTGTACAAAGGACTTGAGCGGTACAGGGCAGAGCTCACCTACACTGTTCACCCTGAAGAATTGTATCTTTATACAGGGTGTACATAAAGTCAGGATCTATTTTTGTGAAGCACTTGGAAATTATATGGAATTCAATCATAAAATGATAAAGTGGTAACATTTATTAAATAATTAAGAGTAGGATTCGACGTGACGCCCATCAGTATCCCTGCACAGCTCAAATCGTTCCGCAGCATTTCTAAACACATTCTGGAGCATTTGCGGGGTTGTGTTATTTGCAGCAGTTCGTATACGTGTACGTAAGTTTTCAAGACTCGTAATCTTCGTCTGATAGACGTGCGATTTGATAAAGCCCCATGCAAAGAAATCTAAAGGGGTTAAATCTGGTGATCTCGCTGGCCAAGGTCTGTTGCTTCCGCGTCCGATCCAGCGATTTGGAAAACGTCCATTTAGATAATCCTGAACAATTTTGGCATAGTGATAAAGAGCACCATCATGTTGATAGACGACGGTACTAACAATCCTATCCCCGTCGTCTATGAACATGATGGTGCTCCTTGTCACTATGCCAAAATTGTTCAGGATTATCTAAATGGACGTTTTCCAAATCGCTGGATCGGACGCGGAAGCAACAGACCTTGGCCAGCGAGATCACCAGATTTAACCCCTTTAGATTTCTTTGCATGGGGCTTTATCAAATCGCACGTCTATCAGACGAAGATTACGAGTCTTGAAAACTTACGTACACGTATACGAACTGCTGCAGATAACACAACCCCGCAAATGCTCCAGAATGTGTTTAGAAATGCTGCGGAACGATTTGAGCTGTGCAGGGATACTGATGGGCGTCACGTCGAATCCTACTCTTAATTATTTAATAAATGTTACCACTTTATCATTTTATGATTGAATTCCATATAATTTCCAAGTGCTTCACAAAAATAGATCCTGACTTTATGTACACCCTGTATAATGAGCAGCTGCTGTTACGACTTAGAAGATTATTTCAACTGCCACTATGCGTTGTAAGAAGAGTTCACGATTGAAAAGCTCGGATCGATAAGAAAAAACCCTCGATTGGAAAGGAGTGTTTATAAACTTGAGTTTAATAATGAAGTTGTGGCTAACAACGCCATCTTTGTGCGTGCTTTTGATTGTATTCTGTCCGTGTTTAAAGATAATTTGCGAACCAATTGTAAAGTGGGCACAAAAATAGTATTGAACGAACTGAAGGCCCTTTACATCGAGTATAGGCACCCGCACACCTTGAGTGGTGAAATAATGTTAAATCTTATTTATTGTATAGTACCAAGCAACAATGATGTAACTGTAGACTCGATCACGTGCGAGTTTATTATTTTAGTTAAGCGCGGTAGAACATAAAGTGTATGTATTTTGATTTTATATAAGTTTTACTGTTTATATATATGTTAATGGGTATATAGTTCTATCCTGTACTATTATTATTTTTTATTTTATATAAATTTTGCTGTTCATATATATATATATTATATATATATATATATATATATATAGATATATATATATATTATATATATTTGCTCATACATATATCAAATATATACATACATTTCTCCTGTACTAATATTATTATTTAAGAATGTGTGTGTGTGTATATATATATATATATATATATAATATATATATATATAATATACATATATACTGGGTGATCCAGATAAATGGGACCCATAAAAAAAGCCAAATATTCTTAATATTTAATTCCTTTCATAAAAACTATATATCATTCGAAAGAGTAGAGTTACAAGTTTATTATGAAATATTTATTTTTTAAAAATGACTCCTTTCAAATGTGCTCCATTAGTTGCCAAGCATTCCAGTGTTCTCGCTTGTAAGTTCTGCATCACTTTTGCAAGAGTGTGCGGTGGTATGGCCTGTATCTCATTTGTGGTTGGCGGCCTTCAATTCTTGCAAGGTCGTTGGGTTATTTCTGTAGACCCTACTCTTTAAATATCCCCAGAGATAATAATCTAAGGAAGAAAAATCCGGAGACCTTGCGGGCCATTCAACGTCTCCAAATCTTGAGATTAACTCGCCTGGAAACGTTTGACGCAAAACTGCCATGCAGTTCCTCGTGGTATGGCAGGTAGCTCCGTCTTGTTGGAACCAGTGGTTTTCTAGACAAAGATCTCTTAATTTAGGAATAAGAAAATCGGTCAACATTTTTTCGTAGCGATCACCATTTACAGTGACCGTGTTCCGGTGGAATCCTCGAAAAAGTACGGCCCTATGATCTGAGATGCAGTAAGACCACACCAAACAGTTACACGCTGACTATGCAACGGGACTTCGGTAATATTCAATGGATTTTCTGTTGCCCAGAAACGACAATTTTGTTTGTTTACAGTTCCATTCAAGTGAAAATGGGCTTCGTCTGACATAATCAAAGTTGCTAGAAAATTGTGGTGTCATTTACCTTCTGTTGGATCCATTGACAGAATTGTCGTCTTCGTGCGAAATCTCCATCGTTTAGTTGTTGCACTGTTTGAATTTTATATGGAAAGAGCATTAAATTTTGCTTGAATATACGGTGTGTTGTTGTTCCATATCCAACTCCTAACAGCTGAGAAGCACGTCTGATGCTTATGTTAGGATTATCCTGTACAATTTCATGAGTTCTGTTAATGATCTCGTCTATCCTTGCTGTGCGCACTCTTCCAGTTGGTTTTCTTTTTCCAATGCTGCCAGTTAGGGAAACATTTCTGACACACCGACGGATTACTTTCTTAGAAGGTGATTTTGACATCTGAAAATTTGTCTTGAAAGATCTTTGAGCTGAAACTACACTTCTTCCATGCTCATAATATTGCTCAGTTATGAAACGCAGCTGTTCCACAGTCCATGCAGTCATCTTGAAGGGTTAGTTTTAACTAACACTTTTATTTTGTTTTGTATCTTATCTTGTCTTGTATTGTCAAAACCTATACAATCCTGTACAAACTTGTAACTATCCTCTTTCGAATGATGCGTATGATTTTATAAAAGGACTTATACTTATATATATATATATTATATGATGAATAAAACCACCCTATCCAATAGAACAGTAGTTTCCAACCTTTACATAAAATTTAGTAATGATTAATGAATGTAACTATTTAAATAATGAAAATACAATGAATACATACAGGGGTTGGACAGAATAATGGAAAAACTCGCATTTTCGGTGCTGTATTTTCTGATATAATTAATGGCGTTATGTACTTTATTAAATAATATGTAACTGCATATAATATTGAGAACATCTCCTATTTTAATATGTTTATATTGGTTTTTCATGTTCTTTTAAAATAAATAAAAATATAGCGCTTGGAAAAGATGTTACTGACTGTGAAAGGGGCATGATAGTAGGAGCCCGTGTGGTTGTTTTCAGTAATAAAAGTCACATAATTGCTCTTGTATCTCGAGAAACAGTCGTCAATGTTATGAATATATGCAAAAATAATAAAAAGAACATCAAATAAGGAATATAGTGAGCGTAAGACGTAATCAAAGACTGTTGCATCAAAACCTTTTGTTCAAAATTTAACAATAATCCGCAAAGACCAGTGTCAGTCATAACTCTGTTATGGGAACTGTAGTAAAGCCTATTTTAACACCAACCAGTACCAAAGTTCTAATGAATTTGGAGTTGGGGAGAATAATGGGAACAATTCTGTGCTTATGTGGTGGAGTTTTTTCAAAATTTCTTTCCATGTATTCATAGCTATGGGACTGTTCCTGAAGGTGCAGTGACAATCACGTGACTTTTAATATTGAGACACCAACCAAACGGGCTTCTATTAGCATGCCCCTTTCACAGTCAGTAACATTTTTTCCAAGCGCCATATTTTTATTCATTCTATAAGAACATGAAAAACCAATATGAACATATTAAAACAGAAAATGTCCTCAATATTATGTGCAGTTCAGGGCTGGGGAACTGAATCGAACTGGAATCGATAAACTGATAAAACCGATATTATTTTACGAATTGAAATCGAAAAAAACTCGAACTGAAAACAATTCTGACAACTAAAATCGAAATTCGAACTGAAATTGAAAAACAATCAAAAACTGAAATTTGAATTAGAATAGATTAAAAATAACAGTTTTGCGTTTCAGTTTTGAGGAGCATTTGGATTGCAAAAATAATATAAATAGCGTGAATTATTTTCCTTTTTTGCGACTTAACATTTGTATGGATTTAAAATATCCATTTATCCTTTAATTCGATATGGAACGGCTTTTAGTTCCGTTAGTGTGGAACGGCTTTTTTCTCTTTTCAGATTGATTTTAAGTCCTCAAAGAAACAATTTGTTGCCCGAAAACATTGACAATATTTTAAATGTTCGCTTTAATTTTAACATGCGAGTTTACAAGGTATTTATATTTTGTATATAATAAACAGAGGTGCATTTAATTGTTTTATTCCCCTTTCTAATAATATTATTTATATATTTTATACATGTAGTGTGCTTTGAAATTTAAAAAGTGTACCAATTAATAAAACATTTCGAATTGAAAGTTTTTGTTAAATAAAACTTTATGTGAAAAAAATGAAGCGAATAAGTGAAAAAAAAAGACTAGTGTTTCGGGCTGATTCAGTTGGCTATCGATGCTTACATGTTTAATCATACAAAAATAAAGATAGTTACTAAAGCAAATTCTCTCTTTGAAAAACAGAAATCGAATGCAAATACAAATATAAAATTAAATCTAAATTTGTCAATAGGGTACCCCTCAAGAAATAATATAAATAGTACAAAGAAATTCTTAAAGAAATCTGAAAAAAAAAACGAATCGAAATTTAAATTGAATCGAACCGAAAAATATAAAACTTAAATCGAAACTGAACTCGATATTTTTGCAAACTTAAACTGAAATCGAAAACTGGACTTAAAAATGTATCAGTTTCCCATCCCTGATGCAGTTACATATTAATTTAATAAAGTACATAATGCCATTAATGATACCAGAAAATATAGCATCGAAAATGCGAGTGTTTACATTATTCTGTCCAACCCCTGTATATTTTTTCAATATTTATTTCTTTGGTAATCTAACTTTACACTACATTACAATTACTACAATGGAGTTAATACTTAAGTTTGCATGCCATTCAGTCCTTTCTCCTGCCGCCCCCTTTACTTTCAACGTCACACTAAACTTTACAAATACCTAATACAGCGGGCGGTATTTCCATCGTTGGGAACCATTGCAATAGAAAATCCGTTTACATAAATATATATATAAATATATAGTTGTATAAATATAAGTGTGTGTGTATATATATATATATATATATATATATATATATATATATATATATATATATATATATATATAGTTTCAGTAAATCTGCTATTATATGTTGTAAAATCATATAAAACATATATTTCAAATATATAAAATAGACTTTCTTTTAATTAAATTTAGACCTATAAGCTACAGCATAGGCTTAATAATTTCTCCACCTTTTATATTTCAAAGCAAAAATATAAACGAGTAAATAATCATTAAAATAATTGCTAGATGTTATAAAAACAAAGAAAAATAATTATCGTGTGGGTGTGTAAAAATTATAAAGGATTTTATATTACTGTAGTGTTTGACCTAGGCCCGAGATCTGTGTTCCTCAACATTTTTTTTATGTTGGTGATCTCCTTTTAACGAAAAAAAAATAAAAAATTCGCAACCCCCACTTCTCAGCATGATCATGCAGCATACTTGAATTGCAAAAACGGCTCTCGAACTCTTTTTCACGTGACGATGGAAAATTAGTATGAAGCGGATGCTCTCTCCGTTCAATGAAAGGGTGATAGAGTTTGCTGAACTTGTAGGATGAGTGAACAATCAGAAGACTCGTGTACATTTTGGATAGCACGGAAAAGCGAGTATCCAGAACTGGTGTCTGAAGCAGGGAACCATTCTGAGTTCATTCTCATCATGAAACGAACATGTTATGTGCCTTGAAAAGTGGACGCTCAATTCTGCCAGTTGAGGTTTAAGTTTTGGTTTTTGGCTAAAAATATAATAGTTACCCCTTTTTCTTTGATGTATTCAATCTGACGTGAAGGCAGCGAGTCTTTTGCTTATATTGAGGTTCTAAATGTAGCTGGGCTAGGCTGCTTTAAACCCTAGATCCTCTCCCAAAGCTGGATCCTATCTGCTTTGTAGATAGCTGGTGAGGAAAGCTATATTTTTGGGACCTCTTTGCGAGTGACCCGTTGCCCACGTCGGGCTAGCATCATGAAAAAGAAAAAACTATAGTATTTGTCATTTACTATTACTCATTCGGACTATTGTGGATTTAATTTTCCTAGAAGAGTTCCTTGTTCCATGCACGGTCTGTGTGTATCATTTTTTTTTATATATTTCCAAACTATTCAAATTTAGGACACTACATAATAAATGTATACATAATGTATACATAATGAATGACCATCATTCATCGCTAGATTGTGTATTCGATGCGCAAACTTCGTTAGAGCATTAGCAAGATGCTCATTTGGAATGCATCCAATAGCCTCTACTTCTTTGACGGAGTTCTGCCAGATACCTAACTTTGCCATAGTACACAAGGGTTTTAACATAACTCCATAGATAAAAGTCAAAAGAGGTTAAGTCGGGTGATCGAAGTGGCTTATCCATCCCTGAAACATATCAACATGAACGAGATTTACTAAAAGTTGACGTTTGGTGTGCTATGCCATGTAGGGTGTATCATGCTCATTGAAGCGCGAATTTCAAGATTGGCAGTATGTATTCCTATGTAAAATTAAATTTTAGGAGGGGGTTTCTTTCTTGAACTTTTGCTAAAAATCACGTTTAAGTGTTCAAATTTCCACTTTTTCGTTTTCTGGTTATGTACAGAACAGCTGTGCAGGACATACACTGTAGTACAAATGTAACAGACCGGTTTCTTACCAAACAAAACCATTGTAACAGCTGTTATAGGCTACTAGAGTTTCACTGTGATAATTTTCTATGTTTCAGATACAAAGCTTGGTGAAGATTGTGTAGCCACCATGGTTAAGCAAGGACGAAAGACCAGAAAAAGTTCTGGTTCAAAGCTGAGTGATCTGGTGGGTCCAGGCAAGCAGTTATTCCCCACAGAAGTTCCAACCTGGAGAGCTGTGTTTCAGAGAGGAATCCTCCTCCAGGAACAGAAGCTGCTTCTGGATGATATAAAGAGAGCTCAGTACCCTCAACAAGATTTGGCCAAGGACTTGGCATTACTAGTACTGGCACAGTGGCGCAAAAGCAATGCCAAGTTCACTCCTCCTGTGATCATTCAAGAGAGATCCATTGCCAGGAAGATTCTTGTCAGGTGGAATGAAATGATTGACCTAGTGAATGGCAGAGTGAAGGCTGCAAAGAGGGAGAAGAGAATATCTGAACTTGATACATTGTTTGACATAACCTGCAGACATGATATCACTCTCTGTGGAACTGAAGTATCTGGCTGCTCTGGCTGTGCTGCTAGAGTTCATGTCAACTGTGACTGTCCTCTGCCTCAGAAGCACTAGCGTAGCTATAGGGGGCGGAGGGGGCGGTCCGCCCCGGGCGGCACTTTTTGAGGGGCGGCACTTTTGGTCTACTGCAATGAAAAAAAAAGTTTTTTTTTTATGTCGGGACAGGAGAAGGATACAAGACGCCAGCCACAATTTTATTTTTCCACGAAAACACTGCTTACTTCGTTAATTTCCGACAATGGTAAGGATTGTGTTCCCTTGAAGATGGCCTTATTGACCATCATACCTATTTAAGCGCTTAGTTGTGCTTAATTAATAATAGCATTGGTATAAATGCATTTATTTCATTAAAAAGGGAAATAACCCATAAAGTTCTGTAAATACGTTATAATCTATAAATATACGTTTAATATTTATAAATAATCAATATCAAAACTAATATGCTGGTATTAGTTGTAAAGTATAATCTTGGTAACTCGGTTCCAAATATTGTAATACTGCTGCGGATTTTTCTCACAATTGCTATTAGTGTTGCTAGCTCTGAGAGGAGTTTTTCTAAACTAAAACTGATAAAGAATTACCTAAGATCTACTATGAGCACCTTGCGGTTGAGAAATCTTGCCATACTGTCTATAGAACAACAATTGACAGACGAAATAGACTTCGACAATGTCATCGAAGATTTTGCTAACAGAAAAGCAAGAAAAATAACTGTGTAGAATGTTGTAGTTAATTTTTTCACTTCAGAAGTAAACATGTTGTCCTAATATTTTTCACAGGTTTTTTCTATACGTCGTTTTCACTTTTTGTTTAAGTATGTTTGTTATGTGCATTGTGTTGTGTTTCAGGGGGGCGGCAAACTCAAGGACCGCCCCGGGCGGTACAAACTCTAGCTACGCCACTGCTCAGAAGATTCCAAAGCTAGAGCTAGAGTGGCTCCATTACCAGAGGATCAAAACCTCAAAAGTTTCTGGCTTCCGGATGGCATCTATTGATGTGAAGGAAACAGTGAAGCAGGTGAAGGCTGCTAAGAGGAAGAAGGAAGAACAGAAGGCAGCTGAGAAGAGAAACAGAAAAGAGGAAGAAGAAAAGGAGCTACTGCTTAGAGCTGATGATGGTGATGATGATGATGAAGATGAGGTGACTTCCTTGCAAGAGTCTCCAGGCAGAGAAGCTCCTACTGCTGACACAAATTTTTCCAGTACTGCACCAGGCACAAGCTCCAGTGTCAACACTGGCAAAGTCTCCACCTCTGCCAGAAGGAACTACCTGGATATCTCGCACTGCTGCGGCTGCAGCCAGGTTCACGGTGGCAAACACTCCTGCAGCAGCCATTGTAACTGGTTTTTTGCAAGATCTCATCAAAGCTGGCCATCTATCTGCTGATAAGGCATATCTAGCTGTTGACAGGATGAAGATGTGGAGGGGCAAGGAGTCTGTAATAGGTGCCTCGGTGGAGGCCATGGAGAAAAGGACAGAGGGAGAGGAGATCAAGGGAATTTTCTTTGATGGAAAACAAGATAAGAAGACAAAGATCATAAGGTACAATGAAGAAACTGGCCGCTTCTCCTGATATTACAACTGGAGAGCACTATAGTGTTACCTGGGAACCTGAGGGGAAGTATCTCTTCCATTGTACACCAGAAGAACCTGAAGGAAATGAGAAACCTGCACTGAAGATAGCTCAGGCTCTGTTTGAGTGGATTAGTGCTCATGGTGCTAAAGATACTATTGTGGTCCTTGGTGGTGACTCCACCAACACAAACACAGGACCTGATGGAGGAGCCATCACTCACTTGGAGAGACTGCTAGGTCACAAGTGTCACTGGCTGATATGCCAGTTGCATATTAATGAACTCAGCCTCAGGCACATGATCATCAGGCTTGATGGTCCCTACATGCACAAGTCTGGGTTCAGTGGCCCAATAGGAAAACTTTTGGAGAAGATCAATGACATACCTGTCAACTTTAGCTTCAAGGCTCTGCCAGGAGAAGATATAATTGAACTGCCAGAAGATATTGTACAGAACCTTAGCACTGACCAGAAGAACTGCTACCTACTGATCAAAGCTTTCAAGACAGGAGATTTGAGCAAGAAAGTTCTGGTCTGAAGTGTGGCCCACTGAATCAGTCACGCTGGCTGACTACAGGTGAGGCTCTGTTGATGCTGTGCATGAGGCAGCATGGTCTGAAGGGAGAGGTGTTGAAGAAGCTGGAGGTGTTGCTGAAGTTCTGCCTGGACTTCTACTTCAAGATGTATTTTGAGATCAAGGTGAAGCACCACTTGAGGTATGGACCTCACCATATTGTGACCGCTCTGGGACTGCTGAGAAGCCAGACCTCTGAAGTCAGGAACATAATTACTCATGTGATAGTTCGTGGAGCATATCATGCTCACAGTGAGAACCTCATTGCCTCTCTCCTGTGCAGTGAGAATGAGGAGGAGAGGGCATGGGAGGTTGAGATGATCAAGAAGATCAGAAGTAAGTCTGAGTATGGAGACATGAGTCTGAGAACTCATAGAAACTCTAAACTGAATTTTGATGCCACTTCTCCAATTACTCTGATTAATTGGGATAAGGAGAAACTGTATGAGCCACTCTTCACTTGTAAGATGTCAAGAGGAGAAGTTGAGGAGCTTCTCAGGTCTCCACTTGAAGTTGAGAACTTCTCAGTTCACATTCATAGCTGTGAAAGAGCAGTCCAGGAAGTTTCAGCTGCAGCTCATGCAGTGTATGGGCAAGAGAGAAGAGATGGTTTTGTTCGTGCTAGGATCGATCACAGAGAATTGTTGCCAGTTTTCAAGTCAAAGCAAGACATTATGAACATGTTTTAGATCTCTACAAGACCTGCTAGACAAATCAGGATGCTTTCAGAAGGAAAAATCTCAAAACATTCAGTTGACCAGCATATTATTACAAGCTGGGGGTGGAGGAGGGACTTATACAATTATTAAAGCAGAATTGCAATTGCAAAAAAAAAGGTTGAACGTCACAGCAGCTTGCGGAAAGGTGGGGACAGCTGCCATCACACTCAGTGATGCCGAAAAAAAATAAATAAAAATTGGTGGAGGCTTTTCTAAAAAAAAAGAAAATGCAAGACCAAGAAAGAAGAACAAAAAGATTCTGCCTGATGAACAGAACAGCCGCGAAATGTGGTGTATAGGAGACTAAAAATCATACAATTCCTTAGTTTTGGGCCATTTTGGGTGATTTTGGTTATTTTAGGGGTTATGAACCACTTTGGCTGATCTTAAATGGGTCCAAGCCTGCCCTTAGAAATGCTTAAGGGTGTATGTGAACAATATGGAACATATTGTCATTTGAGGCTGCCAAGTCTTTGAAATTGGCCAAAAATCCAATTTTTCGACAAAAAAGTGCGATTTTGAATACTTAAATGCGATTTTTCGCAAAAGTTGCAGAAGACGAAACCCTCTTAAAATTCAATTTTACATAGGAATACATACTGCCAATCTTGAAATTCCAAGTTTTTCAATATTCGACCGAGCATGATACACCCTGCCATGTAACTGCATAAGCAGTCTATTTTTTTTTGACGATCGTATCGCGACTGGAGCAAACTATACTTAACATATTACACACATTTTATTTCTTCCCAAGTAAGAGCTATTGGAGTTGACATGAGAAGTGTAATCCTTCAAAAAGATGGGGCGACTTCCCCCTATCTCTACCGTTGCTGTTCGCAACTTTCTAGACATAACCTTTCCTCAGTGCTAGGTATAGGCCATGGTAAACCAATAGCATGGGCACCTCGCTCACCTGACTTAACCTCTTTGAATTTTTATCTATAAGGGTATGTTAAAACGCTTGAGGGTATGTTAAAACGCCAGTAGTTTGTCAGAGCTCCGTCGAAGGAACGGAGGTTACTGGATCTAGTCCATAAAAGTATTTTTTTAATCACATTCTAAAGGCGTTCGAACCCCACATTGTAGCGACAAATAATGGTCATCTTGTAAAGCTAAACTTGGGTAGTTTGGAAATGTACACAATTATTTGTATTGTATACATAATGATTAATAAGAAAAATGGCCAATTACTTTTGCAACATTATTTCTTGGACACCCTGTATATATATTCAACAGTAAGAGTTAATATCATCCTAAGATATGTTAAAACAACGTTTTTTACATTGTTTAATTACTTATATTTTAAATAAGACTACTTTTCACCAACATTTAAAACAGCAGCCCAAAAAAAGAGGCCGATGTCTTTTTGTCAACACCCCCAACCTAAGAAAACAGAAAAAACACGTTGCATTAATAATATATGTTATAGGGAATCTGTGTAACTAGGGATTTCATGAAATCCATAAAATGTTCAGAGATTTCGTGTAAGGTTAAGTCGTGATATTTTCGTTATATTGAATGCTCAGTTAATTGAATGCCGGGTTAGGTCAACTGTACGCCCTTGACGATTGGTTAGGTTAAGTCGTGAAATTTTCTTTAAAATTAACTAAAATATCACGACCTAACCTTACATGAAATCCCTGAACATTTTAAGGATTTCATAAAGTCCCTAGTTACACAGATTCGCTGTAACATATATATATGTTACGCTTAATGTGAAAAATTGCCTAATGTTGACATTAGGCAAGCCAACCATCTAATGTTAACATTATGCAGGCCAAATTTCCGATTGTTGACATCAAGCAATTTTGTTACCTAATGTCAACATTAAGCAGATTTTCAACATTGAAACATTAGGTGCAGCTGCCTCGGAAAAAACTGTCATGCAATTTACATTGAATTAGGTTAGGTTAGGTTAGGTGCAGCTGCCTCAGAAAAAAACTGTCATGCAATTCACGCTGCCACCCTGGAAAATCATGCAAAATCTCTTAAATATACTTTTGGCTGAGAGACTAAATTTTACTTCTACTTTTAGATTAGAATTGCCAAGTATTTTCAGTATTATGCAGCATTTCAACATTAGCCAAAAGATAGACATCTAATGCCAAAAATTATACAAAATTGTGCTTAATATTGACATTATCACTATTACTTTCAATATTAGGCAAAGCAAATTTTTAATGCAGACATTAGGCAATTTTTTACATTAAGCGTAAAACACACACACACACACACACACACACACACACACACACACACACACATATATATATATATATATATATATATATATATATATATTTCTGCAGAAATATATACGGACAGCAACTGTGGGTGAATTATAAAAAAGGTTCTGGCAGAACTCTAAATTTGCTGTACAACGGGTCTTTTAGACTCTTACATAAATTACCCCCGAGATGCTCAGCTTCGCAACTGTTTGCCACCCGCAATGTCCTGAGCTTCCCGGAGGTAACAAGACATGCTCAACACAGTCTAATGCAGGGGTGGTCAACCTTTTACATTTCATTCGCCAATTTTTTCACGCATGAGTTCAGATGCGCCATACAAGTCTTGTACCCCCATTCAATTCTTGTATAAAATATGTTAATATAGATATATTTAGCATTTTTACATGATATAATGATTTAATATAAAAACAATGTAAACATTACTTACCTTAATGAGACTTTTGAGTCTGTTTTGATTTCACCAAGCTTTTAATGTTTGGAGTTAAATTAGTTACTGAGAGCAGCAGAGAATTCAATGCACCACTTCTAATCATCCAATGCGCCACTTTTGGCGCATGCGCCATAGGTTGGCCACCCCTGGTCTAATGCAAAGAATTAAAAAATCAACCAACCCGATCATCCAAGCTATCCATGAGTCCTGCCATGTATCCTCTAAGCCAGTGGTCGGGGAACAGGGGTAAATTACTCAAATGGGGTAAATTTAAAACTTTTGGGGGTAATGCGTGCGGTATGAGAGACACTTTGTGCTGATATTTTTTTCGTATATTTTTATTTTATTTTGTTACATAAATGTGGCGTTATTCTAAATTTTAGAATATTACGAATTTACGTCCTGATTACGTCCTCAAATATATTTTGGGGTAATACCCAAAAAAGTTCGCCGACCACTGCTCTAAGCTATGGACTTCTTGGTACGAAACGTCTGTCTGTAGCTCCACTTAACTTCGACAGTCCAGTATTATTTCTAATCAAATTGTATATATTTCTATCCTTAGTATATGAACTGTCATTGTATTAATAATATTTGTCATATGGACTATAGTCTGCCAATAAACCTTTTCATTTTCATTTCATTTTTCATTTTCAATATATATATATATATATATATATATATATATAGAGAGAGAGAGAGAGAGGAGAGAGAGAGAAGAGAGAGAGAGAGAGAGAGAGAGAGAGAGAGAGAGAGAGAGAGTTACAAGGAGTTACAAGGAAAAGAAGTACCTCAAAAGGCCTTGCGGCCCATACCGAGGAGGTACCAATGGCAACGGGTGCCAGGGAAAATTTTGTACACACTCAAATAGTGTGCAAGATTTGGTCTAACCTTTTCTTGAACTCATCCACAGAGGAACTGTTCACAACTTCCGAAGGTAACCTGTTCCATGTGTCACAGATCTTATACGTAAAGTAATTCCCACACACACTAGTCCTAAACCGTTTCAAATCCAACTTCCAACCATTGTTGCGAGTTGGGTTATCATTTAAACTAAACATACTTCTAAAATCGACATCGTTCAACCCGCGTAAGAGCTTGAAAACCTCGATCAGTTGACCGCGCAGCCTCCGAGTTTCAAGCGAAAACAAGTTCAGGGCGCGTAACCGTCGATTGTAGCCCATATGCCTAACGGAAGGGATTAACTTTGTGGCCCTCGCCTGCACTCGCTCGCAGCCTCTCAATATCTTTCCTGAGGGCGGGCGACCAGAACTGCACAGCATACTCCAGGTGCGGCCGAACAAGGGAATTGTACAGTGAGAGCACAATCTCCTTGTTCCGAAACTGAAATTGCCTCCTGATATAACCCAATAGTTTCTGGGCTTTCTTTTCCACCTCTACACACTGTTTCGTAAACTTAAGGTCGCTGCTAATTAGCACACCCAAGTCCTTTTCTAAATCAGTCACCTCGATATTACTACCCAACATCGAGTAGTCCGACTTGGGATTGGCGTAGCCAATGTGCATCACTTTGCATTTACCCAAGTTAAACGGCATTTGCCATTTTTCGGACCACTCTCCTATCCTACCTAGGTCCGCACGCAGTTCCTCGATCGCTTCGGGCGTCCCAACATTGGCCCCAAGCTTGGTGTCATCAGCGAATTTGGCGATCCGACTGACGATGCCACCGTCGATATCATTTATGTAAATGATAAACAACAGTGGCCCGAAAACGGAACTCTGAGGAACCCCACTAGTGACCGAGGCCCAACCCGAACTAGCACCTTTAATTACCACCCTCTGCCGCCTATTCTATTCCTCAGCCAGTTTTCAATCCACCTACCTATTTCCCCACCGATACCCAGCGCGCGCACTTTCGCCATTAGCCGGCGGTGAGGTACCTTATCAAAGGCTTTCTGAAAGTCGAGATAAAGTATATCAATCGCCCTACACTTATCGTACTCACTCAACATGACATGGAAAAACTCGAGCAAGTTGGTGAGACACGACCTATGCCGTCTAAACCCATGTTGGGAGTCCCCAAGCAGCTTGTAGGAATCCAAATGGTCAACGATCCTATCAGCTATTATCCCTTCTAATAATTTACCTACAACTGAAGTGAGACTAATGGGACGATAGTTCCCTGGACTTTCGTGATCCCCTTTCTTAAAGATAGGGGTCACGTTGGCTTCCCTCCAGTCACCAGGCACCTGGCCCATCTCCAACGATTTATTGAAGACTGTAGCCAGGTGGGGAGCCACCTGGTCGCGCACTTCTCGCAACACTCTGGGGAGAAACTGGTCTGGCCCAGGAGCCTTAAACGCGCTCAGTTTGTCTATTCTATCGGCAACGACTGTCGCGGTACATCTAACACTATCCAGGCCAGCACCTTCGTGCCTCACGCCTGGCTCGGGGATGACGCGGGTATCCTCCCTGGTGAACACTCCCGCAAAGTACTCATTAAGCACATTAGCGATGTCCGCGTCGGAGGTCCGCAGAACGCCGCTTCCGTCCTTTAACGGACCTATCATGCTTCTAATGGGCTTTCTACTATTAACATAACTAAAGAACTCCTTAGGGTTCCCCTTGCAGAGGCTTGCCACCCGTAGTTCTTCGTTACGTTTCGCTAGCCTAACCTTCGCCTTCACTTCCCTACACAGGCGGACATACGCTTCAGTGTTCTCGTGGGAACGATTGGCCTTCGCCCTCCTATACGCTACTTTCCTATTTCGGATAGCCGAAGCGATGTCACGATTGAACCACCTAGGCTGCGTTGAATCAGGGGTGACCGGTTTTGAGGGTATGGCAGCAGACTGTAGCACCATAAACTCGTCCCGGAATGCACTCCACACTCCCTCAACATCGCCGCCAACCTCTAACCCCATCTCTCCTACGCTATCCCTGAGGCTAACAAAGTTCGCCCGCCGGAGATCGAGCTTACTGCCTCTCGAGTTACTACGCTTCACCCGAGGGACGCACACACGGAACCTAATAAGACCGTGATCACTCCCGCCCAATGATTCGTCAACGGTGAGGCCAGTGACGAGGTTGTCTTCGGTCGTGAATACTAAGTCTAGAACGCTTTCGCCTCGTGTAGGCTCGTTGACCCACTGAGTGAGGAAGTTCTCATCAGCAAAGTCAACTAGCCTCCTCCCTTCAGCATCGGCAGTCCTGTTTTCCCACTTTATGCTGCGACAATTGAAGTCTCCTAAAACTACACACACCCTATCCCCTAGCAGGCTACTGAGTTCGGTGTACAGGGCTGTATCCTCCTCGAGGAGGAGATGCGGAGGTCTGTACACCAAGATTAACCTATAGTTCGTCCCTCCCACGTTCAGATCGACGCCAAGCAGCTCCCGTTCCGACCGGAACTGGCAGTCAACCGGACTCAACGTGAGAGAGAGAGAGAGAGAGAGAGAGAGAGAGAGAGAGAGAGAGTAGCAAATTAAGCCCCTTTGTCTGTACTTACTTTTTGTCTTTCTCTTTCAATCTCTCTTCTCCCTCTTTCAGGAAACCGTCTTTCTCAAATAAGGAAAAAGGAAGAAAAACCAGGATGAAAACCGTGAAAAAAACCGCACAAAATTTATAATAGGATGCAAATTAGTCCCAAAATTGACTTCTTTCTTCCTTTTAGTTTATTTATTTATTTTTAACGTGTGAAGGCTTAAGAATTTTTATTTCCTCACAGAGAGAGAGAGAGAGAGAGAGAGAGAGAGAGAGAGAGAGAGAGAGCAAATAAATAATGGGCAATTTTGGAGGCGTTATTTTTTATTATTGGGTCAGGGATGGGTTCAACCTCCATATTGATCTTTTATAGATGTATCATATTTTCTTTGGATATCCTTAATTGACTTCACACACACACACACACACACACACACACACACACACACAAAATATATATATATATATATATATATATATATATTTTTTTTTTTTTTTTTAAGTTCGGGAAGAACCGATTCGCCTCTATTTAAAAGGGCATATCTCGGCGGAAAAACAAAGAAAAAGTGAGAGGAAAGACAGAGGAAAAAGAAAGGGTGGAGGGGACAGTCGAAGTGGAAAAAGACCAAGGATGACAAGGACTGCAGGGTCGAGCCCCATCATCCTTGGGTGCTAGGGCCGGGAGGGGGCACGAGAAACCTCCAGGAACAAGCACGTACAAACGAGCACAAAGAACACTCAAGAGCACGAGCTTAGAACCCCCTTGCGGGTGTGTATATATATATATATATATATATATATATACACAGGGTGTCCCATAAATCCGGTCTCATAGGGAAATTTATTTTAAATTAAATTTATAAATGTAATACATTAGAACTAAAACAAATGTTCAAATTGATGTCTTTTGGTACCTTTCTTTTGTTGCAGGCGGAATAACAAGCAATAGCTAATATGGAAGTGAGCTACCCTAGTGAGGAAAGAGCTTCGGAGGCCTTTTCCTCATTCGTGTACCTTCAACAAAGAAAGGTACCAAAATAAAACATCAATTTGAACATTTGTTTTGGTTCTAATGTATTAATTTTGTAAATTTAAAATAAAAAATTTCCTATGAGACCGAACTTATGGGACACCCTGTATATGTTTTGCAAAAATATCTTCGCAGCTGAAACTACAAATATGTTGTATTTTATTCCCAAAACCAAATAAACGGATTACTGTACAATAATTCTCTCCATTGCTAAATCGACATATGAAAGCATATTCCGTTACTGTATTGAAAACGTATTTTTTAATATGGTGACGTTATTTTCGTTTTTATTTTGAAGAATTAATAAAAAGTAACGTTTAGGAACGTTTAAATCTTTGAATTGGGGTTTGACGGAAGGAGACAGTTTGGCCAGTCTCATTTTAATATTTTTTGTTGCCTTCCATAAATCTTATAATTTTGGAGACTAACACATACAGTAATTTCTAATAATGATTATTATCATTGAGGAGGGCCAGAAACGTGCTCAACTCTCAGTCCAACTGATGAAGCCCATTGCTTTAACTCCTGTATTATAATTATTATCAGCATCATCGGGATTCGAAACCCCGATCTCAGTGTCTTCGCTTCGCTTATAATTAAGCTGTGTCATCCACTGAGCTATGGACGTTGGAAACCATGGACAGTTTCGGACACTTTTGTTACTGAGGCATTAACCAAACGAGCTCCTAGTAACAAAATCCGGTAAATCTTTTCCAAATGCCATTTTTTGTATTTATTATGCAAAAAGAGGAAATAATAACAGTGACATTAAAATAAATGAACCCATATGTCGGTTTAATAAAATATACGTCATAAATGATGTTAGTGGGAGGGGGGGGGGGAATACGTTACCATAAAGGTGAATATTTCTATTAATTTTTTTTTACTATTTGTTGAAAACACTCCATGAAATCCAATATTTTTTATAATTTTTAATTAAGGGCCGCTTAATTATAAATTAATTTTAAAACGTGTTTACGTACCATTTAATTTCGCATCAAACATGTTTTGAACACGTTAAAACATATGCAAAACAAGCGTACAAAAATATACACGAGGCTCTTTCTAATATAATTTCAGAGCATATCCAATCGAGCAAGATAGAATGTTGTGCTTTTGCAATGTTTCTCAGCTGGGTCAATTAAGATACTTGGACAGACTTTAGAAAGAAAGTTTTCAAGATTGGTCGTCTTTATAATTGCAGAAACTTTGGTGCTACAGTCTTCGAGCTTCTGTTGTATATACTCCACTTCCATCAGATATAATAATATACAATAAAGTTCCTTATATATATATATATAATATATATATATAATGAAAATAATCACGAAGGAAAAAGGAAAAACAGAATGGTGCTCAAGCGCTTTCATCTAATGACATCCTCAGGAACAGTATTCCTGAGGATGTCATTAGACGAAAACGCTTGAGCACCATTCTGTGTTTCCTTTTTCCTTCGTGGTTATTTTCATCATAAATATTATTCACGTGTTACTTTCGTGGTTAGCGTCGCTGACTACGAATCCATCGGCCCCGGGTTCGAGACCCGACGGCAGCCGCGCGCAGCAAAACCCAGCTGTTCATCTTTCCACACAATAAAGAAAATGGTTGGTAGATAAATGGGTACCCAAGGTGGCCTAGTGGCTAAGACGCTGGGCTGCTGATGGGGCGTGGTTCGGATTCCACGTTAAACTGTAGGTCTAAGGTGGAGTGAAAAACTTGACCTTCGTCAGAATAAACAATTCGGGTGGAAGCTAACCAAAGTTATAACCAAACCAAACCAAAGGTTATATATATATATATATATATATATATATATATATATATATATATGAGCTTTATTGTGTGTATATATATATATATATATATATACATATGCCGTAGAATCACAAAATAACACGTGATCTTATTAATAACCAAACAACCACAGGGAAAAAGGAAAAAAAAGAAACACGAATTCCGAGCGCTTTCGTGATATATTCACATTTTCAAGGACAAGAAAGAAATATTCCTTCAAAATGTGAATATATCACGAAAGCGCTCGGAATTCGTGTTTCTTTTTTTCCTTTTTCCGTGTGGTTGTTTGCTTATATATATATATATATATATATATATATATACTTTTCAACCTTTCATATGTTCCGTGCGATGATTCCTCATTTCACGAAGGTCAAGCTTGTCGCCCCTCCCTCGAGTTGGTCTGGTGAAGTAGGGAGTTGATTTTTTGTACTCTCCACCTCACATAGCCAGGTACGCTCGGCTCATCGGGGATTGTTCTGAACCAGGCGTCTAATCTTCTTTTGAAGATGTCCACTGCAACACCACTCGTGTTCCTTAGTTCCTTGGACAGCTGGTTAAACAGTCTTGGTCCTCTCACAACAAAACTATTTTCCTTCAGCGTTGAGGATGTTCCCTGTGTAGCCTTTAATTTGGGAACACGACACATTCTTCCTCTTCTAACCTTTCCCAGTAATTTTGTTCTTTGCATCCATTGATCTTGGGTGTGAAGCTTCTCTGAATCCCTTCCAGCTGACTAATGTCTTCTTTTTTATATGGGGATGTTAGGACAAGGGCACGGCTAATTAATCATTTTTAGGAAAAAGTGATGAATGATTAAATTTTCTAATTAATCAATGATTAACTGATAAAAATTATTAAAAATTAAATACTTCTGAAAAGAGTAAGAAAGAGTTTTATTGTTTATGTTGCGTGAGATAAGACCGAAGAAAACATTTTGCTCAAACATTTAGTTTGCTTTAGTTCAAGAAATCAGGCATGGGCGGATTAGACAGTTTATACACGCAAAAAGGTGCCAAATTCAAATGATACATTACAAAATTTAAGGTAAAATGATGGTGAACTTATGAGGAAAATTAATCATTTCCAATAATTTGTAAAATATATTTTTTTATTAAATACTGATTAAATTCGAAACAATGATTAACTGATTAACTGATTAATCAGAACCATGCCCTAGTTAGGATCGAGCAATATTCCAACTTGGGTATGATCAGTGCTTTCAATATAGGAATTATTATATTTCTATCCCTTCGTTTAAAGGTTCTCAGTATCTGTCCAGTTATTCTCTTTGCTCTGTTTACTGCTATCTTATTTTGTGTTTCAAATTTCGCATCATCAATCACTACAACTCCTAAATCTCCTAACCTCCTAAATCTCTCTCTCTCTCTCTCTCTCTCTCTATATATATATATATATATATTAGTGGTGGACCGGATGTCAGTTTTTCAACATCTGCGGATGCGGATTTTTTTTTTCAATATCCGCGGATGCGGATATTTAGTTAATTTATCAATATAATATAGAATTATGAATATATGACATAATTTTTCAAATTTCCTGATATTACTATTATGTCAGGCAATGCATAAGAATTAAAATTAATATTAATGTTTTCATTATGATAAAAATAATAACTTTCTCAAGAGTTTCAGCCACAGAAAATTCAATGAAACAAGTTTCATTCAATTTTCTGTGTTACCACGTATTTATATTTTGAGCTTTATATATTTGTTTGTTCATTAATAATTAATACTTTACATGAAATGTGCATGACTGGGCTTTATAAGCTACTTTATAAGCTAATTTAATTGTAAATTGCATAATTTATTAGAGGGAATATCCGCATAACATCCGCAGTCAGAAGTGCGGATGCGGATGTTAAAAATGATGCGGATGCCTCAGGGACGCCCAAAGACGACGTGGGTCAAGACGGAAGAAAGAGAGAATCCAGATTTAACCTGGCGCCAGAGAACAGATCTGGCCAGAGACAGGGCGTAGTGGCGAGTTTATCGACGGGGTAGATGCATCGCACTGGACCCAACCTGGAGACCTCCACATGGGAACTAAGTCTAATATATATATATATATATATATATATATATATTATATATATATATATATATATATATATTAAAGTCTATACATATATATTTGCATAAAAGAGGGTAGGCTCGGTGTAGGCTTTAAATATAAAATTTTTCTCATGATATGAATACGTTATCATATTTTTGTGGTTTATTTATAGTATAGTATTTCGCCAATAAATTTTGTTCAATAATTTAAGCATTACACACTTGGATAATGAAGTACCATAACAAATTTATATAACATATATATACACACACACACACACATATATATATATATAAATAAATATATATGTATATATACTTATATATATCTTATCTTCTATCTATCTATCTTCTATATATATAAAAGACGAAGTTTGTTTGTTTGGCTGTCTGTTTGTTTGTTCTCTATTGAAATGAATATGGCTGCACCAAATAGTGTTTAAGGTAGTGAATCAGATATAACTTTTCACGGGGAATCTAATGGTGTGCACAGTAGGTAGGTACAGTAGGTAGGTAGGTAGGTAGGTAGGTAAATAGGTAGGTACGCGTGTGTGCGTGCGTGCGTGCGTGCGTGCGTGTGTGTGTGTGTGTGTGTCTGATCCAGCCATAGCTCCAAAATGAAAGCAGTTACAAACATAAAACTTCACACACATATTGATTAGGTCCCGAGGTTGTGCACCTGGGTGTTGAATGCCCGGTTAGGTCCTGTACGCCCTTGACGATTGGTTAGGTTAAGTTAGGTTAGGTTAAGTTAGGTTAGGTTAAGCTTTAACGAAAATATCACGACTTAACCTAACCTAACCAACCTAACCAACCTAACCTAACCAACCTAACCTAACCAACCTAACCTAAATTGAATGGTTAGGTTAGGTTGGTTAGGTTAGTTAGGTTAGGTTGGTTAGGTTAGGTTGGTTAGGTTAGGTTGGTTAGGTTGAGTCGTGATATTTTCGTTAAAGCTTAACCTAACCTAACTTAACCTAACCAATCGTCAAGGGCGTACAGTTGACCTAACCGGGCATTCAACACCCAGGTGCACAACCTCGGGACCTAATCAATATGTGCGTGAAGTTTTATGTTTGTAACTGCTTTCATTTTGGAGCTATGGCTGGATCAGACACACACACACACACACACGCGCACGCACACACGCACGCACGCACGCACACACGCGTACTTTACCTTATTTTGACATACTCTTACTGTACATCCCGGGCAACGCCGGGTAACTCTGCTAGTATATTATATATATGAAAATTATTTCACAAAAGTAACACGTGAAAAATATTTATGATGAATAAAACCACGAAGGAAAGGAAACAAGGAAAGGTGCTCAAGCGCTTTCGTCTAATGACATCCTCAGGAACACTGAAGTACATAGAAGGTTACAGCCTATATATAGGTTACAAAAAAATATATATATATATATATATATATATATATATATATATATATATACAATAACGGAGTAATGAAATTAAAAAAAAAAAAAAAAAAATTAAAAGATTGTGGGATGGGCATACAACTTTGTAAGGAAACACTATCGATTTTTAGCACAAGATCAAACTACCGATTTTTAGCACAAGATTATAAAAATTTATACTGGAAATCTGCCCGGGTTTTATCACTCTACCCATCTTGTATATAAAAATAAATTGAAAAATAAAAGTTATTAAGGTGGCATACAAGTTTACCAAAGATTTAGCGTTCTACCCTTCTTATCTAAATTTTTTCTGAAGGAATTCAAAACAACAGGTTCGAGTTGAAAAAGACCTTTGCTTATGTTGAAGTTATTTGAAAGTTGGATAATGGCAGACTCAAGAATATTTCTATTAACAATGTTGCCAGAGTGAAATAAAACTGAAGCATTATTCCAATCAATACAGTGGGATAACTCTGACAAATGGACAAAAAGAGCACTGGACGACTGTCCTGTTCTAACGGAATATTGATGCTGTTTTATACGTGTGTGCAAATCCTTTCCCGTCTGACCTATGTAAAAGGAATCACATTGTTTACAACCAATTTTATAGATAATGCCTGAATTATTGGTAGGGCTATTTTTATTATGATATTTTTCACAATATTGTTATATGAAAATACTACATTAATATCCAAAAGTTTAAGTACATTAGCAATGCCTAAAAAGCCCGTGAAAAATGGAAGTACTAAAATATTTTTTGACAAAGTACGAGTGTTATTATTGCCCCGATAGAAAGTTCGTTTTGCCTTGTTGAGACAAGATTCCATAAACGCAGATGGATAACACAGATCACTTCCAATACCGTTGATTTTTTTCTAATTCGGCATCGATGTATTCCGGACTGGCGATCTTAAGGGCGCGGAGAAACATTGAAGAAAAAATGGCCTTCTTAGTGGGGGTGTCATGTCCCGAGTAAAAGTGTACGTAGGACAAATTGTTTTTTTTTCCGATAGATACTGAACTTAAAACCTGGGCTTTCCCTATGTACACGCACATCCACAAACGGAATTGAATTGTCTTGTTCCACTTCTAAAGTAAACTTAATGCTTCAGTTTTATTTCACTCTGGCAACATTGTTAATAGAAATATTCTTGAGTCTGCCATTATCCAACTTTCAAATAACTTCAACATAAGCAAAGGTCTTTTTCAACTCGATCCTGTTGTTTTGAATTCCTTCAGAAAAAATTTAGATAAGAAGGGTAGAACGCTAAATCTTTGGTAAACTTGTATGCCACCTTAATAACTTTTATTTTTCAATTTATTTTATATACAAGATGGGTAGAGTGATAAAACCCGGGCAGATTTCCAGTATAAATTTGTATAATCTTGTGCTAAAAATCGGTAGTTTGATCTTGTGCTAAAAATCGATAGTGTTTCCTTATAAAGTTGTATGCCCATCCCACAATCTTTTAATATTTTTTTTTTTTTTTTAAATTTCATTTCTCCGTTTATTGTATATGTATGTATGTATATATGTGTGTATATATATATATATATGTTTTTTTTTTTTTGTAACCTATATATAGGCTGTAACCTTCTATGTACTTCAGTGTTTCTGAGGATGTCATTAGACGAAAGCGCTTGAGCACCTTTCCGTGTTTCCTTTCCTTCGTGGTTTTATTCATCATATTATATATATATAGAAGTTCAGAAGTTTGAAACACCAATTGTATATCGGTATTTATCCACTGTTGGTCGTATATGTACAGTTTAAAGAATGAAGCAGTAGAGTATAAAACACGTACAAATATATATTAGTTTGGGTTTTAGTGATAGCCATCCCATTATTTTTTGTTCTCCAGCGTCCTCCTTTCTCTTCAAATATGCTTTTACAATTCGTGCCGCTTGTTTGGGGTCGTTACTTTGTTGGAAGATGAACCTTTGGCCAATCAAACGCTTTTCACTTGACAGCATACAGTAGAAGAATTCGCTTGTACTTCCGTAGTTGGAGTACTATTGATTTTCACAAGGCAGCCAACTCCAGGTGAATTATGGACCCCTGAACATTGATAGGTCTTCCACCATGTTTCATATTGGTTGTAAACACATATTATCTCTCTTACCCTGTCGCCGTCGTATGTACTTTCTTCTTTTAGATCCAAAACGTTCAAATTTGTCTCGTCTGTCCACAGAACCTTCGCCCAATCAGTCGACATCCAGTGGATATGATCTCGTGTATATTTTACCCTTTTAGACTGGTTTTCTGGCCTCATGAACAAATTTTTGGCAGCATCTTTTCCGTGCAACCTTGCTTCCTACAATCGACGTCGTATTGTTACGCCCGAAACGTTTGTGCCCTGTTAGGAATTAAAATTCACCTGCAAACTACGACTCGATTGTCTTTTATCTCTTAAGTACGTAACCTTCAGGTACTAGTCTTGAGATTTTATCGTTTTTCTTGGCCTTCCATTTCGTTGTTTGCCTTTAGTTGACCCTGATTCAAGATGACGTTTGATAATGTTCCACGTCCCTTTCACTGAAATGTCCAATTTTTTAGTAATTTCTCTAATAGTATATCTTTCTTCTCATAAAGTCGCGATCTTTATGCGAATATCTTCTGGTATCTGCCGTTCTGGAGCCATTACATGTAAAAAAATAAGTTGAATCCACCTGTAAGAGAGTTCAAGGCACTCATTGTTTCGATACGTGATATAGAAAACAAGGAATGTTTAAGAAACACATTACATAACACTATTACTTTTGAAACATTCTATAAACAATTATTCTACTCTAGTTAAGCAAAGAATGAAAAAACCGATATCCTAAAATTGATTTTCAATGGAAAGAACAAGGGATAAAATACCTGACTGATACAGTTGTAAGAATGTTTTCGGATAGTTAACCAATAACCTTATACAGCGTGGCCCAAAAGGTACCTACCAACATTAACTTAAATTTTCTCCGAAACGAATGAATAGAATTTGATGAAAATTTGCTGACACACTATACTACTCATACCATTTGTTTAACATCAGTTTGGAGAGAAGGTAATTGGTTTGGACTATCGGAAGTACTATGGAAGCGGCATTGATTGGCCTGCCTATTCGCCTGATCTCACACCGTGTGACTTCTTTTTGTAGGGATCCCTCAAAGATAGAGTTTACCAGAACAGCCCAAAGACTTTGGAGGAGCTGAACTCATCGATTGAACGTCAAATCGTCGACATTCCGACAGAGTTCTCCACAGCCTGATATCTAATTTTGGGATGAGGTTGCGAAAAATCGTCGAAGTGGAACAGATTGTCATATAAATGGCTTGAGATGCTGATTTGAATGGCGTTTGAACTATCTTTGTACTCTCAATAGTTTTGGTGAAATAAAGGCTTAAACTTGGTGGGTACCTTTTGGGCCACCCTGTAAATTACTGTTTATATTGCGCATGCGTAATGTAGATAAGCAAAATTATGCTATTTAGGAACATTTATTGCAAGGTCTAGATTTAGGTAAAATATGAAGCATATTTTGGTCAATTTTACTGACGTTTCTAAACTTTGAAACAGTAATATATATATATATATATATATATGTTTGTATCCTCCGTCTATGGCCCTGGGTGGTTCGAATCGACGGGGGTTCTTGTTTGGGAGGCAGCAACGGATATTTCTTCTATAACATTCTAATTCTTTTCTCTCGCTTTAGGGTCGACAGTTGTTAATTCTTCTCTTTCTCTAATACTCTGATACTTTCTCTGATACTAAAATTATCGACTTTTCTTTTATAACTTATCGACTTTACTGACTAAGTTCTTCTGAAGATAGCCCAACTCGAAGGGGAAAATAAAAAGTTTCTCTTACTGTACTTTACTTCTAAAAAATTTACAGGTAGTGCTCTGAATTTTACAGGGGTAGAGGTTCGACCTCTTTCGACCATGGCTCAGGCCGGAATCTAAAAATTAAGGAGGCAAGGGGCCTCTGCCCCCTCCTCGGCGAGGCTGCTAACAAGGGAGTCTCGTAGTAGTGACCAAAGAAGAGTGCAGTAATGAAGTGAAGTTAATTTTACAATTACATGTATCATATAAGTCTAAATGTTGGGGGAATACAGTTGAAGGTTAAGTTTCCCCCCTTTTAAACACATGATCAGATGTTTGAAAGATTCCAAATAAAAATTAAAAAAATAAAAATAAAAACTAATCGTATTTTTCGCCGTCTCCATTTCTGAAGGCGATATCATTTCGTAGTAGTACATAAGTACAATTTAAGTACATTACTGAGTACATTTTCTTTTTGGTTTATTACAATTATGATTGCGATTATGGATTACTTCACATTCGCTTAGGATTGTCCATTACAGTTCTATTAAAGTACATTCTTACATTATATATTAAATCATTACATTTAATTACAGTTTCATTGAAGTACATTACGTCGTTTACAATTCTTACAGTGTTTTTATATTTATGTATGGTTATAATATATGGTTATTATACTTATACAGTTATTATATATGGTTATTAGTACAACACAAGTACATGGGCAGTCTAAGGTAGGTTGATTTTCCGCAATCTTTTAGATATCGACTTTGGACTAGTCGAGATAGTCAGGGCTTAATATGATAATAACTGACAAAACATTTCAGATTCCTAGCTTTAACTGTTTTTTGAGGAAACCGTTTCAAAAATCGTCAAAAAATCGTACCGAAAAATTACCACATTTTTGCAATTTTCGGCCGAAAAAATCATGCTATTTTCATAAAAAAAATCCTGAAAAAAGTTACAATTTTATTGAAAAAAAGTAAAAAAAACGTACAGAGTCAAATAGACACATTTAGATCCCAAGATCATCATAATTTTCATTGTAATAGCCCTTAGAAGCAAAGGAAGGCCTCATCTGGCGGCTTAGGGCTTTGGCCAGAATGTGTTTGTGCCTTGATTCGAGTCCATAAACAGTATGGGAAGCTAGGGTGTGTCAATTTGGGAGGTGAAAATTAATTTTTGCTAATTCCTTCACTGAGGGGTTTTAAAAATATGTTTTTGGATGTGAAGAATTCAAATCTGCTATTATTTTTGTGATTGCTCAACAATTAGCTTGGTAAATCTACGTTTGATTAAAAAGCACATAAATTGCTCTTGGAAAACAACATTTATTAATTTTAGCTTCTCAAAATGTCAGGTAATGCTATAAAAATTTTAGTTTCTCTGCATAAAACATATCCTAGTAATCATAAAACATATCCTTGTAATCATAAAACAACATTAGAAAGTAATGACATCAGTAAAAAAAAATATTTAAACAACAAGTTTCATCAAGTCTTGCTTTGATTCGTTCTTGGACATCAGCCGCCGACTTGCTTCTTGGCCTCTGATATAGCCCTCACGTTCTCATGTGTATACACCCTGCCTGCTGCCTCTGTGACTTGTTTCACACACCTCTCTATTGACTGAGCATGACAGGGCCACTGTGGAACTTGCATAGGCTTGTCAAAGAACTTCTTTACTTCCGCTGTAGTCAGTTTACACGTCAAAGGAGGTTCAAATACCCCGTCAGACCAGTCTGTCAGCTCCAACACGGAAGAAGAAGGGGTTAATGGAAGGTGTCTTCCTGGGACGTACAGAAAGATCTCCAAGTGTGTCATCATCTCCACCCCTCATGTCAACAATCTTTTGGACACCAGCTCTCCTTTCCTCACTGTCATCTGAGCACAAGAGTGTCTGGATTATCATTTTGCTGAATGCATACCATGCTGAGCGCTTGATGGTTGGCAAAACAGCATCCACTACAGCCTTCTTTTACAGCCTAACTAGCTGCAGCTGAAACAAGATGTGGCGTGTGCCTTCCACCCAAGAGTGTTTTACTTTGATGTTGAACCAACAGGGGTAGTACACACCAACAATGTATTCCACTATCAGTCTTAAGTTGTTGAGGGTTTTGCCTTTAAGGCCATTTTGAAACCCATATGCGACAAAGCCTGTTTGCTGTTGTCAACCACCTTGAATGGCACACTGGACCAATTTCAAGAAGGGCCAGATCTGTGGGAAGTTCTCCTGTCCTTATGGCCTGTGTGATCCTATACCCGTACGCTTGATCAGTAGAGAGATCCTTTACGACATTGTCACTCAGTGAAGTAAGAGGCTCTCCAATTGAGAGTTTGGTGAATGAAGGATCAATTTCAAGTTCGGTTGCAGTGTCTAGCATCTTGCCAATGTTACCTGTCCACTTGTTGTTAGACAAGGTCTTCCCATCCAGTGCTGTGATCAAGTGTCGCAGGGGTAACTCGTTAGTGTGGAGGGCACAAACCAACCAGATCAGCTTACGGCAAAGCTTGACCTCTACCCAATGCATGGAACCACCCTCCCAGCCAGTGTTAACATTTGTAGAATCACCTCGAATGGCCTGCAGGCTTTTATCAATGCCCTTCTTCTTCATGAAATCTACAAGATTATCAGCAATAACTTCAGCAGGTTTTTTTCTCGTTGAGCCTTTCTCAGGAGTGAAGTGGTAGAGATATCTTCCACCTGGCTCACTGCACACAGAATAATGCTCTTCTCTGATGATGCTGGGGAACTGACGATCTGAATTGTCTGCTTTCAGCATAACTTTAGTTGTATCTTGATGGCCGTCAAAGAAGATGCAGTCAATTTCACCCTTCTTACAAAGATCATCAAATTCCTGATCCAGGGATCTCATAACTTTTTCTTGGGCCCTCTTGACTTTATTGTGATGAACTACAAGTCTCTTGTCTTCTTCAGTGATCAAGCCAGCATCCATAAAGGCAGCAGTGGTGATGGCAGCTGTGGCACGCAGGCCAACACCATATCTGATGCTATGCATAGCAACATTAGGTATTTCTAATGTGTTGTACTCTGGCTTTTTATTGGAAGTTGAAGACGTGCTTGGTATTTCTAATGTCACTTCATAACTTCCATCCTTTCCATCTTGAGCATCAGCTATTTGTTCTTCATTTTCATCATCAGAGAAAATTATTTCATTTGATGGCATTGAAACACCCTGCTTACTTGTCTGCTTATATTCAGCAAGCCTTCTTCTTTCGTCTTCTTGCCGCTTCTGCTTTTTGACTTGTCTGTTGTGCTCAGGTTGATATGGCAAGCCAATCTGATGTGGTCCAATAGAACCAGACTTGTCTCTCTGACCTTTAATGAAAGCAAGTTCCTTCACAGGGATCTTCATCTCCCTAGGGCATGTACAGTTAATGTGAGTTTCGTTTTTGCAACCAGCATCTGCAAGGCAGCCAAATTCAGAGCAGAGAACAATTTTACACTTGCAACTGAGGATGTCAAAAAGCTTGTCAAGTTTTGCAATGAAAGCCTCTTTGACATGTAGCTTTCCTCTCCCAAGAGATATGTTTTTGGCCTGCTCCCAGCTCTCTTGGATCTTGTTTAAAATTGTGACTCGTGAATTTACAACGGGGGCTACAAAAGAACTGTTTGCTCGTTCCCACTTTTCAAGCACTTTAGGGTAAATGTCCTTTGCAAGACTGGCTGCTGGGTAGTTTCTCACATCCTCACCACTTTGTTCTCTTAGCAGTAGCCCATATTTCAGAACATCTCGCAGAGTTGGGAGTTCAGAGGGCAACAACTCTCTACCAGTTCCAATTAGGTTGCTCATATGTGTGAATGTCCCCAGTCTTGTCCTCCTTTTAGAAGCCATTGTAGGTCAATTCCCACTGGTTAGGATGGTAGTACTGACGGACAAGTAATCTTCAGCACACTGATGAATATGTTTCAACCTGTGAAATAAGCAAAAACAGCAGTGCATTATATATACAGCATATATAATTATTAATATAATAATTATTATATAATTCCACAAAAAAGTAAAAAAAGTCACTATTTTTATGTAGCTTCTTACCAAGCAAAACTAAATTATATTAAATTAACAAAAATATCTTTAGAATTCCTAAGTCATGCTGCAACTTTTTAGCACCCCTCATATTTGGAATTTGAAAGTTGAAAAATTCGACACACCCTAATGGGAAGCTTCAGATGTCAGCTTCACGGCCCTTTCAACACTCTGAGAATGTGAAGGCAGATCAGGCAGCTCCAGCTTGGTGCCATTCAGCAATGCTTCTTGAAGCTCCTGGTCAGAAAAGTCTTCTGTGAGAGCAGGTTCACAGATGCCACTTTGAGAAAGGTTGATTAGTTCTGACCAGTGGGTAGCTTCAATGTTGATGGCTGGGATCTTCTTCATCCTCTTCTTGGCTGACTTCCCACTTCTGAAAGAATAATAATTAATTTATTTTTTATTCCAGTTTAAGATTTAATCCCTATTAGTCTCAGAATTGCTGATTTAAATTAAACTTAAATTAAAAAAACCAAAAAAACCCAGAGTTCTATAAATCCCCATAATCGAATTTTTTATTTCCATTATCAGAGGAGAGGGGGGGAATCGGAATAAGAAAATGTGAAAAAAATTCGATTATGGGGATTTATAGAACTCGGGCCTTTTTTTATTAAATAAATCCCCATAATCAATTTTATTTTTCACATTTTTTAAAATTAATAAATGCTTACCTGATGGACAGAATTTTCTTGAGAGCAGCTTCTCTCACTTCCAAGTCATCAGACTTCATCATGGAGTACAGCACATTCTCGGGCAGCAAGGCAAAAGCATTGTACCCTGGATTTCTTCAGACTGCTGCTTGATCCTCTGGATCATGTTGAAGATGTACAGCTGCTGATTGTGGAACTTGCTGTTGACTTTACCCCTGGAAATTCCAAGCACATACTCCAAAAGAAGCCTCTGGTCGCTACTGAAATCATTCAGTGTCTCCTCAGCAAATTCCATGTCATCCAGGGGGCCACTGAGTTTGGTGAATTCCACTTGTGGCAGATCTTGGTAGTCAATTTCACAGAGCTTTCCCAGCGGACCAGTGAAAGCGGTGGGACTTTTGGTACTGCCATCAAGATGCTTGAAAACAACTCTGAAAGGAAGCTCATTTTGATGGAGTGAACAGCCAATGGTGTGCAATTTCCGCTCAATTTTATTTTCCAGAGCTGTTACAAGGCCTCCCTCCCAGTCAGTGTTTGTATTTGTGTTGTCAAGGAGGACAGCTTTCAGGGTATGAACACTGTTAAACTCCTCCAAGACACTAGCAACTTCTTCACCAAGAAGAACTCCAGTCGCACCTTTAATTGGGATGACTGTGAGTAAGATATGTTCCACTTTCAGTTCCCGGCTCCTTTGTGAAAGTCAAATGGTGCTCTTGTCCCTTTCCTTTCTTCAGCTTAGTCTCCCCATTTTCATCCTTAACTTCTCTGTACAGCAAAGTGTCCTTGTCAACTTTCCCATCAACCCCAATACAGACTAACTTTTCCAGACCCTCATTGTGCTTTTCATCACTTTTCACTTTCATTCTAGCTTTTCCTCCAGATTCTGCTCATGGACTGTAGAAAGAGATTTCCTGTTTATCTCTTTTGCTTTCTTGAAGCACACTTTATCCACCAATTTCACTACATAATATTCCTCATACAGGGGCAGCCGCGGGTTCACTGCCTGCCAGATCTCAATCACATCCTTTGCTATCATTTTAGCAATATCATAGTCTTTCAAGTCCGGGTTGCTGTTTTGGAGGAAATAACTGTACTGAATAACTTGGCGGAGGGTAGGAGGCTCTGTTTTATCCAAAGGGGAAGGCTGGCCACTGAATTTTTTTGGCACTATCACTTCGAGTTAACACTGCAGACTTCCGTTTTTTACCCATTTTTATGAAATATCTGAAAATAAACACAATTAAATGAACGCATCATAAAATAACTTAATTTAATACACATTTTATAGGTAAATATCATTAAAAAATACAAAATAATATACTAATAAACATCTATAATGCATTTACAATAAGTTTCAAGCATCGTTTTGTTAAAAAAGCTGAATTTTAATTGATTATTTTGATGAAATAAGGTCCGATATTTTGTTTGTTTACATTGCGCGAATGCCGCGCACGCGATTTTACGCGTAAAATTCGACAATTTTACAACTTAAAAATAATTAAAAATCCTCAAAAAATACAATAATTTTCACAAATATGAGTTGGTGCAACGTTTTTTATACATTAATACCTTTCTATCTAGACTAGTCCAAGATCACAGTTCCAAAATCAACCTACCCTAATGGGCACATACGAGATAATTTATATACAACATAATATGTTATATGTTATAACATGTTATAAATTTGAAATCAGAGCGAGAGGAGATATTTATCTTAGAAGCGTTCGATTTTGCTGTCATTAGCGAATTCGACCACTTACCTAAGCATTTCTGAATATCTTGCGAGGGGTGAACGCACTTGAAAAAAAAATAATAAAAAAATAATACGAGAACGTATTTGCGCGTTTTCGAACGAATGCATAGTTTTGCATTTCACGAGCAAAATGAATATTTAATAAAATTGACATAGGATAATGGTCAATATAAGTTATGGACGTATGGGGGGGGGGATATGGTCGAATAATAGTTATATTTATACTACATAACATAAATAATGACTTCTATAGAGTGTACAGTTTTTATTATGATGTTAAAGAATTTTCATACATTGAATACTAGAGATATGATGAAAGGAAATTAATGACGGGAAAATGTGACATCATAGTTATTGAATTTGTACGTATAGTACAAATCATTATTAGGAAGATTTACAAGAACGAATTAGAGACAAAGAGTGGGTATTAATGACTAAGAAGTACAACTACGGGTTCCAATCCTGTTATATGCAATGTGTATGCATAATCTAGGGACGAGGGTGAGATGCAAGACAATCATAATTAATTATAATAACTTCTATAACAAATGGAAAATGGATACGACTAAACCATAGAAATGGTAGATCGTAGGGTTGTGACACAAACAAAAATAGGAAGCTACAAGTAAAATTATTATCGAAACTTGCGTTAAGCAATTTTGGTTCTTATGTAAAAATGAATATTGATCATTCATTGTTCATTTTTACATGCCTATATATATATATATATATATATATATACACACCCGGCTACAAAAATTGTGTCCACGTCAGAAGTAAGTAAATACAGAGTATAAAGCAAGATGACATTAACGTTTAAATTAGTTGCCATGGAAACGTTACATACGTATATTACGTCATAGCAATCGCGGAAATTTGTGCGTCGGAACTTGAAATTTTGTCATGACTAAAGAAATCGTCGTTACGAAACTATTGTGAAGGTTATAGTAGGGTTGCCAGATTTTTCAAATGCCCATGCGGGACAAAATTTTTTCTGGGATTTTTTTTAAGACCAAATTCTTTTTCAAATTGAAACTAGATTTCTTCAGCGGTTACAACAAACAAAATTAGAAAAATTTTATTACAATAATATTTAACAATTAAACATCGTGAATAAATTGAAATTATTATACATAATATTGAAATTCTAAATCAATTCATCCCTAAAAAATTTGCTTAAAAAATATTTTTTGCAGGACATTTTGAACGCGGGATTTTGACGCGGGATTTTGACGCGGGATTTTTGGATGAAATGCTGGACTGTCCCGTAAAATACGAGAGTCTGGCAACCCTGGGGTCTGTTATAGATTATATTATATAGGCGACGCGGAGGTAGACAGAATGTAATTAAATCAAACTGGAATTAGTCGATTCATACTAACGGTAATTAAATCCAATCTTGAATCGTTTAAATGGAATAATATCGAATCCGAGTTAATTCCGGATCGATCCAATTCACGTATGTCGGTATGATATAGGAACTACCGGTATATTTTATCTTCGCTATTTACTTATTCTATTTATTATTACATTTTACGATAAAGATTTATTCAAAATTTGAACTACTGGATCAAGTATTTCATTCTTTAACTCTTTTAGGTGCTTTGGGTAAAGATAGTGTGGATCTTCCGATTTGTTAATTTTTAACTTATCTACAGGGTGTTCTAAAAGTCCCGTCACCCCCTACAAACTGTACATATTGTAATACTAATTGTATTTTTGTGTGATTAATTGAATTTATATGTGATTCGTCGACATTTTTTTTCTTTTCCAGGTATTAGAGTTGTATGAACAATGGCAGACCAGTCCACTTACACTCTGAAGGAAAGGATAGTAATGAGCACATGGGCTCATGAAAGGTCACATACTGGCAAAACGATGCATGATATCCAGAATGATTTCAACTCAAGATTCAATAAGGCTGCACCACCAAACAAGACGGTATTATGCTGGGAGAAAAAGCTGTTTGAAACTGGCTCCATCAAGGACAGACCACGGTTGGGGAGACCAACAATGTGAAGGTGTGACTGCATCGGTGGCTCGTTCACCGAAAATATCATTTCGGAAACGATCACAAGAATTTGCAGTCCCCATGTCCACAATGAGAGATCACATGACAAATGATCTCGGTATGAAACCTTTGTTACGAAAATGATGGTGCACACAGATATTCTTGATTAGTAACTGTAATTAATAATTGTATTTACTGTAAAGTAATTGTTGCAAGTGACTTGTTTCTTAAATTACACCAACCACATATAAATACAATTAATCACACAAAAATAAAATTGGTATCACAATATGTACATTTTGTAGGGGGGGGGGTGACGGGACTTTTCGAACACCCTGTATATAGTGAGAAATCTCTTCTGGGATCAATGAAAGAAAGCCACCCCATCCTTCTTTAGTTAGCTTTATAAGGCTAGCTAATGAAAATATCACGACCTAACCTAACCAATCGTTAGGTCAACTGTACGCCCTTGACGATTGATTAGGTTAGGTCGTTATATTTTCGTTAGTTAGACTTATAAAGCTAACTAAAGAAAGCTAGGGGTGGCTTTCTTTCATTGCTCCCTCTTCTGTAAACAGTTATATCAGTAAACAATGAAAAAGTCCCATTTGCGTCACTGAACCTATTACTAGCCTCCGGAATAAAAGAAGTATTCTCAACTGTAAAAAAAATATTTGAAATTCTCGTAACTGCCCGTAGTTATTTGCTAAGTTACTACACGAGTCTACCATTGGGTCACTATTGTACCTCAAGGGACGTAATCGTAAAATTTCTTAGGATTTTCGGAGCAAGTGTAGTTTACGTCTCCCTGACGCAAAAGGGGACACAAACTACACTAGGTCAAAGTTGGGGAACGTAAACTACACTACGATCTTTAGGAGACATTTTTTAATGAATCCATCAAATAAAACGTTAAAACTAACGAAAATATTACGACTTAACCTAACCAATCGTCAATATATATATATATATATATATATATATAATATATATATAATATACACAGTATATTGACGATTGGTTAGGTTAAGTCGTAATATTTTCGTTAGTTTTAACGTTTTATTTGATTAGGTATACTCGGACAAAGTTGGGGAACGCAAACTACACTAGGATAATGTAGGGGAACGTAAACTACACTAGGATAATGTTGGGGAACGTAAACTACACTAGGCCACCACAGGGGGACGTAAACTACACTAGGCACCACAGGGGAACGTAAACTACACTTGCTCCGGATTTTCTTTACATTCACGAGCAACTTGAATTTCAAAATAGCAATGAACGCTTAACATTTCTACCTAAACTGATATAAATCTGAAAGTGCTGCTGCGCAGGGTCCCTTTTATACCTTTTATAGGCTATATATCTACCCGCGATTGCTTTTCCTATATTTCTATTCCACCACTTAGGTTGCTCATTTAATTCACCTCTCTTAATTCTCCTAGGTACTGTACATAGCGCTTGTTTAAATTTGTGAATATATTCTTGAAATTATCCCACACGCTAAGAACATTCTCTGTCGCTAACAGTTCATCCCAATTTACTGAAGCTAATGAAGCTCGAAATTCATCGAAATTTGGGTACTTTCCTGTTATCCCGGACCCCAGACTTTTTGCCAGATTCGTACGCCACTTGCCAGACTGCCAAATTTCATTGCCAATTTTTTTTTAAATGTTAAGTAACTAATCAAACCTAACCTAACCTAACCAGGGGTTGGGTTAGGTTAGGTTGGCTCGGGATGCCAATTTCCCGTCCACCATTCTGTTCAGTGACGAGGGTTTTTCATGGAAATGGTGAGGTAAATCGACAGAACACACCGCTACTGGTCTCAAAAAACCCTCACCGGTATACCTCTTCAAAGGAACAAGGTGCATCTCGGGTGATGGTATGGTGTGGCATTTGGAAGGATCGCATCATAGGCCCCCTCTTTTTCGATGAACATGTCACTGGAGGCACCTACCTACGTATGTTCAAGGAAGAAGCATTTCCCAGTGTCTTGAACGAAGAAGGAAATTTCCCAACATGGTTCCAGCAAGACGGCGCTCCTGCACATTACACCACCCAAGTAAGGAAATACCTGTACCTGTGGAATGGCCAGCTAGAAGCCCGGATCTCACACCACTAGATTTTTTATCTCTGGGGCCACTTGAAAGCGCTGGTATACGCAGAGAAAATTAGGAGTATTGAACATTTGCGGCAGCGCATTATTGGGGCATGTAACACTATTACTCCTGACATCATTCACTGTGTGCTTGCTGACTGGGTATCACGTCTGAATTTGTGTATTGAAAACAATGGTGGACATATTAAGCACGTTCTGTAAATAAAAGCTTTTGTTTTGCCTTTTTTTATTATTTTTCCTATGATGCCGGACTTATGGGACACCCTGTATATATAGAGGGTGTTTATAAAGTCCCTATCTATTTCAGTGAAAATGTAGCAAAAAGGGTAAAATTCAATAACAATATAATAGAAGGCATACATTTAATGAATATTTAAGCATATGATTCTACAAGAGCATCATCAGTATCTCCACAGAGTTCGAATCTGTCAGCAGCATTGCGGAACACATTTTGGAGCTTCACAGGGGTTATTTTTGTACCAGTATTTGATACAGTTAACCGGGGACTTCGATATACATGGACTGCGCACGCAGACACTTTGGCTCAGAGTGGCGGGCCAGAAGAGGCCTACCCTCGTTTGGCCCAAAATGTGAATACTTTGCAAAAATGGGTAAAACATCTCTAATTATGGTACATAAACATATCGATATATGTTTAACATATGTGTGTGTCTCTGTGAGTGTATGTGTGTGTGTGTGTATATGTGTATTTATATTGTATTGTGTATTTATATGTGTATTCAGATTGCATTGAAAGACGTTTTGGTTGGTACCGACAACTAAATGGCGCTAATTATTATGCCAGTGTAAGACAATTCCTTGAGTCGGAAAAAACAATAAGACTCAAAAGTTTAATAAAATTCTCCAACTTCAGTATGTCAGAAATAAAAGATGTGTTTGAAGGGAGCAAGTGTGCTAAGGAACAGCAAATAGGTACTGATGCTATGGTACTTCTTGAAAGCATTGAGTTTCAAATTGAATTAGAAAGTGTTTCACCTGACGACAATGCAATTCTGTTTTATATTTCTGGGTACATTGCCAGATCAATCAAAAAGACACTAAAATGCTCTTCTTGCTGTCAACTTCTTGCCAAAGATGACACAATTCCTACAGTAAATATTGAGATTCCAACAGAAGGAGTGAGTGAAAGTGATACAACTAAAAAAGAAAGTTTCTTGAATGCAATAAACCGTGGTGGTTTATGTAATCCTTCTGACATAGTGTTTGTAACACTTTATCTGCTTTATCTGCTCATCTTCAAAGATAATTCTTTGAGATCACAAATTTTAGGATTCAAAAATCCTAGAGCATTTTTGTTAAAATTTTGTTTGAAAATGATGGCAGAAAATGAAAACACAGAAACATTATGTAATATTAAATGTGACAATGGTCATAACTTAAAAAGTGTGTTGAAAAAGTTTCCCAAACGAATTTAATATTGGTGCAAAAAATTATGTTAGTGAAGTGAACAGCCAAATTCATGCAGAACGGAAAAGAAAGCGGCTACTAAGGATGATAAACAATCACCAAGTGTAAAAAAGATTGCTAAAATACAATCTGATAAAAATGTAATTACAAATGTAAGTTGCATTTTTTATTAAAATTAGTGATCTTAAATTGTTTTTGTTAAAATGTTCCGTTTTTGCAATATACAGGGGGGCCGTAAGTTTCCATACATAGGAAAAATTAAACTTTTGTTTTTATGTTTCAGATACCCTAAGAATATGCGTTGACGTAAGATCTTGTTATGATGAAGCAAATTTTTACGTCAATGGAGAGGTTATCGGCAAAAACATACGTTATTGGAGTAATGCTAACCCTAACTGGCTGAGTCCGACGAAGATGCAAGGTGCCGGTAAAGTGATGGTGTGGGCCGGGATATGGGGTGACAGAATTATTGGACCAATTTTTGTCAGTGGAAATCTTAATGCCGAAAGGTATCTTAACATGTTGCAAGAAGAGATTTTCCCATCCTGCTAAACGAGGAAGGTAACTTCCCAGTTTACTTCCAGCAAGATGGAGCTCCACCTCATTATGGTCTTCACGTGCGTCGGTATTTGGATCATCAGTTCCGGATGCTTGGATTGGTCGGCTTGGTCCTGTGGAGTGGCCTCCCAGATCCCCAGATCTCACCCCCCTTGATTTCTATCTTTGGGGGCACTTGAAGGCCATGGTGTATCAGGAAAGATACGAGACATAAATCATCTAAAGGAACGTATCACCAACGCCATTACAAGCATAACGTCAACTGTGCTAATGCGTGTTCATCAACAGTGGGGAACACGTATTGAAATGTGTTTTCAAAACAATGGCAACCATGTAGAGCATATTATATAAATAAAAATGGTTGTCCATAACAAATGTTTATTTTTTCCTATGTATGGAAACTTACGGCCCACCCTGTAGTTCAAAATAATAATATTGACATAGATGTGTCCGGGGACTTCGATCCCCCCCCCCCCACCTTAAGCAATGTTGAGTGGCTAGAATGTTGTTTTTTGCTCTTAAGTATGGTTAAAAACATGGTAGGAGTCCATTATAACACATTTTTTAACTTATTTGCAATCTTTCGATTTTGAAACCTAGTCCTCCTATGGCCCACTTTAAAATCGCGTGTCGAGTCCATGTATATCGAAGTCCCAGAGTTAACCTTAAGATGATTAAAACTGCCCATTCAAATTTGTTAAAATAATATTAACTATCGTAAGAGTACCAGTGCAATAACCACAAAATCAAACGAAATAGTGCAACGCCTATAATGTACACTTTTAATTTAATAGAGAGAAATATCTTAGAAACTATATATGTATATACACACACTGTGTAATTTAGGGTGGTTCACAAGCATAGGGAAAATTTAGCATCTGAGATTTCACTTTTGGGTCATTGTTGCTTTTGTTCCTACACTTAGTATGAATAACTAGGTGAAGTATGGTTGGTCTACGGTGTCGTTAAGAGGTCGCTCAATCATGCATGACGTGTCTCACTAATGACTGATTACTATAGTATGACTAAATTTGGCTTCTTCTTTTGTAGGAATGTGTAGAAATGCCGCCGAAGCAATCAAAAACACGGTCTAGCAGTGAGGTGTGGTTACTAGGGAAGGAGGAGGAGAAGTTAACTAGGGCAGGACTCCATACCAAGCTTCAAGTCCTCCGGAAATTCATGTTCCACCATCTGGAGGAGAGGAAGACAGAATATAACAGTGCGGTGATGACCATTGAGGCTTTGATCCCGTTTTGGACAAAAGCAAACGTTCCAATAACGGATACCAGATACGCTGAGAAGTTCCTGAAACTGTACGAGCAATACAAGGGGCTGAAGAAGAACCGCACAAAGAATTTCCCATCCTACAGAATGAAGGAGGACATATTTCGCGGAGACCTTGACGATGTGTTCGATCTTTCACGTCATGACGCCCTCGAGACCATGATGAATGAGGAGGACAAGAACTTCCTTGTCGCTCAGCTCGATAATCCCACTTCCTCCAGCTTGCTTTGGCCCGATTGACAAGAAAATGGCTGACCAACAAACGAGGAAAAGGATTCGGTGTGAGGCGGAGATGAACCGAGAGAAGGCCAAGCGCGAGGCGGATGCGAGATGGTCCCAAGGAGAACTGGAGGCTTCTAGTTCAAGCACATCTGAATCATCAGATTCAGATACTGTAGTTTTTAAGGAGTCAGCACGAAAACGTTCCACTCCTAAGCGATTGAAGTCTGTGATCACACCTGACAGTTCCTTAGCCTTGGATCGCCACAACATCAGTGACAGGAAAGGAATGGCAGTGATCGCAGCAACTATTAAATCGCTGGGGCACAACTTGGACGAAGTGTCAATCTCACGCAGCACCATTCGTCGCGTGAGACAATGTACACGTGAAGCGGTGTGCCGCGAAGATCAGGCCACTTTCAAGACCCATGAGCCCCTTCTCTTGCACTGGGATAGTAAGCTGCTTACAGATATCTCCCATGGGTTAGAGGTGGTGGACCGTGTGGCTGTGCTTGTAACCGGTAACGGGAAGAGAAACTCCTTGGAGTTCCAATGGTAGCTGCTGCAACTGGAGCATCTCAGGCTCAGGCGTGCCTGAAGCTTGTGGACGACTGGTCTTTGAGGGGCAACGTTCGAGGTCTTGTTTTTGATACAACTGCGTCCAACACGGGACTTCATGCTGGAGCTTGTACTCTCATTGAAAAGGAGTTGGGTATTGATCTGGTGTGGATCGCTTGCCGACACCACGTGGTAGAAGTCGTCCTTGCTGCGGCCTTCGGTGCTTGTTTCGGAACATCCAGTGGACCTGAAATTGGCTTATTCAAGCGCTTCAAGCAGCACTGGGTTTTCATTGATCGCAGCAAGTTCGAGAGTGCACCCGACAGCCTGTTCATTGAAACAGCAGAGCAGAGGAAAGAAATGGTCTCCTACTACAAGGAGGCTGTCAAGAAGAAGGGCCAGCGGGACGACTATGATGAACTGATGCTTCTCTGCCTCCTTTTCTTGGGAGGGAAGCTTGACGGTCCTGTGAGAATTCGAAGCCCTGGAGCCATGCACCATGCGCGATGGATGGCCAAGGCCATTTACACGCTCAAGGTGTTCCTCTTCAGAGATCAATTCACCTTGCTTCAGACCGAGAAACGGAACATCGAGGAACTAAGCCTGTTTATCACGCTCCTTTACGGCTGCTACTGGAACGAGGCCAGTGTAGCATACATGGCTCCATTGAATGACCTCACTTTCTTGCGCCAGCTGAAAGCTCACCCAGGAAAGACGAACGACGCGGCATTTGCCGCGATAAAGCGCCATTTGTGGTTCATTTCTGAGCACTTAATCCCCTTGGCACTCTTTGATCCTCGAGTTCACGCGTCCACGAAGGAGAGGATTGCTCACAACATCGTAGCTGTTCCCGGAAAAAGAAAAGGACTCAAGCGCGTGGATGGAAAAACGTTCTCCTCGAGCAATCCTTTGGAAATCTATGCCACCAAACGTTCAGCAATCTTCTTCAACCTCGTCATGCAGCACGGAAGTGAACAGGCGCAATCATTCCTGTCCAAGAAACCAAATGATTGGAACACAGATCCAGCTTACCAAGGAATGAAGGAACGTGTAGAGAAGATGGCAGTGGTTAACGATTGCGCAGAAAGAGGAGTTGCGTTCATTAAGGCTTTCAACAGCACAAGCACGAAGGATGAATCGCAAAAGCAGTACCTTCTCCGCGCAGTCGCTCAGCACCGCAAGGAATTCAAAGAGCCGACTAAAACTGGTCTCAAGAAGAGCTAAAGATCTTCAACTGTGTGCATTATTTGTTCCGCTGTTATAATTTCATAATATATATATATATATATATATATATATATTATATATATATGCACTAGAATCACAAAATAACACGTGACCTTGTTAATAAGCAAACAACCACAAGGAAAAGGAAACACAAAGTCCGAGCGCTTTCGTGATATATTCACATTATCAAGGAGGAACAGAAAATAGACGGAGATTACAAAATAAATGAGTTAAATAGACAAGCAAAAAATTCACAATTGGCACCTCAAATTAAAGGCCTTAAAGCCCTCTAAAGATTTTTTCAAATTGATAACATAATCTGTAGGCAGCTAAATAACTGAATATAAAAAATATATACTGTATAGATGAAATTAGACAAAAAGAAAACCAATACAGAGAACAAAAATTATTATAATGGTTATTAACACTAATATTTAATTAAAACAGGCAATTAATTGGCAAGAATTTAATGAAAAACAAATAGATAACGTAGATAACAAATAGAAAACATAATTAGTAATTAAGCAGCCTACAGATTATGTTTTCTATTTGTTATCTACGTTATCTATTTGTTTTTCATTAAATTCTTGCCAATTAATTGCCTGTTTTAATTAAATATTAGTGTTAATAACCATTATAATAATTTTTGTTCTCTGTATTGGTTTTCTTTTGTCTAATTTCATCTATACAGTATATATTTTTTATATTCAGTTATTTAGCTGCCTACAGATTATGTTATCAATTTGAAAAAATCTTTAGAGGGCTTTAAGGCCTTTAATTTGAGGTGCCAATTGTGAATTTTTTGCTTGTCTATTTAACTCATTTATTTTGTAATCTCCGTCTATTTTCTGTTCCTCCTTGATAATGTGAATATATCACGAAAGCGCTCGGACTTTGTGTTTCCTTTTCCTTGTGGTTGTTTGCTTATATATATATATATATTATATATATATATATATATATATATATATATATAATATAATATAGTCATAAATTGTCAAGTCATTATTATCCTTGTTCAATAAATGTTCCAGTCATAAATTGTCAAGTCATTATTCAAATTGTTTCATTTTGAGCGAGTGCATAAAAAGGTCCTAGAGCAAAGAAAATTGGCAAGTTTATTCTTGTCGTGGAATAGAATAAGGGCAGATGCGACCGAATTTAAAATTCCAAAAAACGCTCTTGTGGACCACCCTACTGTATATATATATATATATATATATATATATATTATACATTTTTTATGTAAAAGCTGGATGAATCACTAGGTCATATATATATATATATATATATATATATATATATATATATATATATATATATATATATATATATAGTATATGGGATGAATTTCACAATTAAACACGTGAAATGAATGAATGATGTAAATCCACAAGGAAAAGGAAAAATGATTCCAAGGCCTTTCGTGTATACGTGTATACCTGAGGAGGAGGAGGTGTACTTCTGAATACACGAAAGGCCTTGGAATCATTTTTCCTTTTCCTTGTGGATTTACATTATATATATACACAGGGCGTCCCAGGAGGAAATGTCAAGAATGCACCATTTCACTCTTTGGGTATTTCTAAGTAGAAAGTATTATATCGATATGGGTCTGATTCCCAACCGTTACCGAGATACAGGCCTCTACATTTGGGTAATTAAAACATAATAAAAAGGCGATCTTAGATACTATTTAATGACACTTGTGGTTTAAAAAAAGTACAAACATGTAATACACTATTGCACTTATTGCAGAATGGTTTCAAAGTGACCCCCAACTTCTTCAATGCTCGCGGCGAGCCTCCGATCCATTTAGGCTTGCCAAGGAAAACGCGGAAGTTCATTTCTGAGGTTTATGAATGCATCCTGTATACGTGCAACCAACTGCTCCCTAGTTTCGGGCTTACCCCGCTGATAAACGTTACTCTTCAAGAACCCTCAGACAAAAAAATAATGTAAATAAATAATGTGAGGATCTGCACAGTTGCCAATGTATCATTAAATGTCATTGAATATTATCTAAGATCGGCTTTTTATTATGTTTTAGTTACCCAAATGTAGAGGCCTGTATCTCGGTAACGGTTGGGAATCAGGCACATGTCGATATAATACTTTCTACTTAGAAATACCCAAAGAGTCAAACGGTGCATTCTTGACATTTCCTCCTGGGACACCCTGTATATATATATATATATATATATAATATATATATATGAAATGAAAATGAAAATGAGAAGGTTTATTGGCAGACTATAGTCCAGATGACAAGTATTATTAATACAATGACAGTTCACATAGGATAGAAATATATACAGTTGATTAGAAATAATACAATAATGTCGGAGTTAAGTGGAGCTACAGACAGACGTTTTCGTACCAAGAATTCCATAAATAGACGATAAACGGCAGGACTCATGGATAGGTTGGATAATCGGGTTGGTTGATTTTTTAATTATTTGCATTAGACTGTATTGAGCATGTTTTGTTACCTCCGGGAAGCTCGGGACATTGCGGATAGCAAACATTTGCGAAGCTGAGCATCTCGGAGATGATTTATGTAAGAGTGTAAAAGACCTGTTGTACAGCAAATTTAGGGTTCTGCTAGAACCTTTTTATAATTCACCCAGAGTTGTTGTTCGTATATATTACTGCAGAAAGTACGAAAGAGAGTGTCTTTAGCTTCACTTTTACAGAACCGAAAGTTCCTTATAGTCATATTCGCTTTAGCCACCCCGTTTGAAGAGACCAACGCACGAAACAACATAAGGTTCATAAGGTTCAATATCAGCTGGCCGATTACAGCTTTTAGGATGAAATTGCATAACCTTAGTTTTTGTAACATTAAAAAGAATATCATGTTTCTGCGAATACACTTCGCAGACTTTTAGTAGCCGATTCAGACCTTTAACAGAGGGACTTATTAACACCATATCATCGGCATAAACTAAGTTATTTATCCTTGTGTTATCTATACAACATCCCACCGTTGCCTCATTAAGTGACGCAATTAATCTGTCAATATACACATTAAACAGCATAGGGGAAAGCAAGGAGCCTTGTCTCACCCCGCAAGAGGAGCCAAAACATTCGGATAGTACATTGCCCCACCTAACGGCAAAAGATTGGTGGGAATACCAAAATTTCAATAAATTTAATATGTACATGGGAACCTTCCTGTCTTCTAGTTTTGCAAATAAAATATTGTGGTTCACTCTATCATATGCCTTACTTATATCAAGGAAACAGCTACAAATAGTTGAATTACTGTCAATGTATTTAGATATTGTTTCTTTAAGTACATAGATACACAGGTCAGTTGAGTGTGACCTTTTAAAACCAAATTGATTAGGAGATGTCCATAGGTAATCATTTAATCGCAGTAACAAGAGTTTTTCTAGTAGTTTCGAGAAGCAGGAAGGAAGCGACAGCAATAGGCTTGTAATTATTGCTGGATAGAATGTCTCCATACTTATTTTTGACCAGGGGCAAGAATATATACCCTCATGAACCCTGCAGGGATATGGCTATGAGCAAGCATGGCTGATAAGAGCAATGATATATGCAGACATACTACGTCATTGGCATATTTTAAGTGCTCATTCGATAGGTCATCTACCCCTGATGCAGAACCAGTCTTTAATCTTTAATTAACCTCTTTACTCGGGAAACTGATATCAACTGGAACTGGTATATAAACAGTATAATATATATATATATATATATAACGAAAATGCTCTTAAGGATCTGTATATCGAGAAATAAGTATATCTATTTAGAATAAAAATATGTGGAGCAGCGTGTTAATTTTGTACTTATATATATATATATATATTAACTATCACACTGAAGTCAGGGTTCGACTCTAGATGGGGCATAACCGAATTATTGTACTATAAAGATGAGGTTGGGGGTTCGACTTCCGATGGTGTAATATCAGTTATGCCAAGACAGATTTGAATGGTGGCTGCTAAAGTTTACAGTATGATGTCATGCGCACGCACACACGCACACACACACACATATATATATATATATATATTTTTTAAGTGGGGTTGTTTATCCTCCTTCGCAACATCTAAGGTCATATGACGGAGGGGACCTACAACTTACATGGGATCCGAACTACGGTCGCACATAATCTGGACGCAGAGGACGGTCTCCATCCAACTATACCCAGACCCAAGTCGCTTAACTTCGCTGATCTTCGGGAAGCGGTGTTACCACATCGGCCACGACGTAGCCCTGTGTGTGTATATAATATATATATATATATATATATATATACACACACACAATTTTTTGTTTTGAAGTTTAGGTCAGGTTTGGTTCGGTTACTATATTCTATATTCAATTTTTGGTTAGGTTAGGTTACTATGCTCTAGAGCAGGGGTCGGCAACTCGAGGCACGCGTGCCACAGGGTGGTATATGTTTTTGATAATAATTACAAGTTAAACACTGTATCATTGTATAATTTACGACTACTACTTTATTACAGTGCTAATATACCGTATTGAAGTATTATATTATTATTATTATTATTACTATTATTATTATTATTATTATAAAGATAAACTATAAAGTATTCCTACTACATACATTACAAAATTATAATGTTGTAACCTACGTTTGAAAAAAAACAATGGTGGCACTCGCGGAGGGTCTTAAAGTTTGAATATTGATAAGTGGCATCCAATAGACAAACGTTGCCGATCCTTGATCTAGAGGTTGGTTAAGTTAGGTTAGGTTAGGTTAATCTATACTCAATTTTCTACTTTCGGGGGGGTATTGGCACCCCTACACCTTTGGCATTCTGGCACTCCTCCCACTTGACATTCCCCGAACTCCCCTATCCCCTACTCCCCACTATCCCTACTCCCCATCCCGCATCCACTCAGGGTTGCGGGTGCGGAGTATTTCTAGTACCTGTATTTCTAGTACAGTATTTCTTGTACAGTATTTCTAGTACCTGTTGTACTAGAAATAAGACATGATCTTAATGTCTGTATAAACTATAATGCCAACATTATTTTCCATTATCATATAAATTTAATTAATGTGACCTACGCATGTGTGTGACGTTGAAGTGATTTTGTACACCTTTTCATAAAATGTAGAATGTAGATATTAAAATATTACGTATACATAAATGTAATAACGTAGGTGGTATTTCTCTAGATTTTATGTACCCACAGAATAAAGGGTATCTTTTTCAAAATACAAATGTTTTACCATATTCCAAATGACACGGGACATATGTGTCCCGCCATCTGTGAGTGATCTTGAAAATGTAAAAACGACATTTTATATACAGGGTGGTGCAAAAGTCTGGACCCATAGGCAATTTACTATATAAAAAATATATTTCGATTTTTATAATAGTTTTTATAATTTAATTTTTGTTTATAATTTTACTAAATATTTTTCAGATTGTTACCCTATGGCAGACAAGTTAACAATAACAGAAAGAATAGAGCTTGTGCTTTTGTACGCAAAAGAAGGAGCCACCTCACGTTCAGTCGCAAATTTCCTTATGCCTCGATTATACGAAATACCATTACACTTATTGTAAATTCTGAACTAGAACGTTAAATTTAACATAATTTAGTCACTGGTGTATGGTTAATTAAATTTCATTTCATAATAAACTTCCTGCAGGCCACACTTTTTTTCCATATAAACCGCACTGCATGCGTAAATAATATACTCAATGAATTTAAAATTATTATTTAAGTTAAAAAAATAAAGTTAAAATTATTATTAATATTATTAATATAATATTGGTTATATCCTCGGTTACTACATAGCTCATAAGAATACCATAAAAGACAAAATACAGGTTATCTAATATGTACTACACTGTAATGCATGTGACTGCATGCGTAAGTAAAATTACCACGAGCCGCCACTGATATATATATATATATATATATGATACACACAGACCGTGCAT